>BQNB010052562.1:0-40434 GCA_026074375.1 Tanacetum coccineum
AAAGCCTATGATAGAATACATGTTATGACTGAGCAATTCAGTGGTCACCTCGAAGATGAAACACATAAACTAGTGAGTGTATGAGTGTTTTCTTTCTCCTTTTCATGAGGTGTTTGGCTTTGAGATTTCTTGCATAGGCTATTTGTTAATTTATATCTTCCAGTTAAACTTGGTAGATATCTTTTTAGAAATGTTAAAAGGTCTATTTGAGGGCAAGTAAAAGTCAAGTGGGGATATTTGATAACATCAAATAACACACACACACACACACACACACACACACACACACACACACACACACACATATATATAATTCAATTTATCATGTAGGGATATTTTTGGTATTTTAGATAAATATATATTTTTTAATTTGAAACTCCCTAAAATAAATGACACGATTGATTTTATATTGATTGTATATCCAGATTTAGATTAACACTTTTGAAACTCTCTAAAATAAATGATAAGATTTATTCTTTGATAATAAATGCTATTGATTGTATTCCCAGATTTATTTTGTATTGATTGTACTCACTAAAATAAATGATATGATTTATTATTTGATATAAAATATTAATATTTTATATTTTGGTATATAATTGCCTGATTGGCCAGCAGTTATTTGTGGGGCTCCAATAGGTCGCGACGGTGTGATAGATTTTTTTTAAGAAAACAATTTTACTTTAAATTGAGATACTGTATGTTTTTTTTGTATGAAAAAACAAGTGGAGATGTTTTATTAACGAAGATAAATGTCTTTAAAAGGGAGATTTCTTTAAGTTTGATACATGTATGTTTTTTAAACATGTATATTCCACATGTATTGTTAGTAAGTATGAAACATGTATGTTTTTTAATTGTAAAACAAGTTATGACGAAGCATACATGATGTTTATAATGTGTGGAACAGGTCTGTACTAATCAATTGTGAGAAACATGTATGTTTTTATTAATTTTTGGAACATACGTTCTTTTTTAATTATGAAACCATGTAATAGGTTTATAAATGAAGAAACATGTATGTTTTATTTGTGAAACAGGTATGATTTTTCGTTTTGGAACGTATTTGTTCTTTTTTTGTATAAATCTCTCATATTTTGTATAAATCTCCCTAAAATAAATGACACGCTTTATTTTGTATTGATTGTATATCCAGATTTATATTAACACTTTTAAAACTCTCTAAAATAAATGATTCGATTTATTTTGAAACTCTCTAAAATAAATGATATTGATTGTTTCATTCTTTGATAATAAATGATATTGATTGTTTCATTATTTGTGAAGCAGTTACGATTACATTTTTTTAATTATGTTTAATACCAATTATACCATTATCTATACATTTCCAGCCAAATTTTAATTTCAATTATTTACATAAATGCCATCATCAAATTATTACCATTGATTAAATGACCAAGGGTCCTAAGATTGCTTAATAATAGTTTATGTAACAGTTTTTTTATTAAAATGGTTTCTCAATATAATGGCGCCCATATGATATATCTAATCACTAATATATTATATAAATATATATCTATGATATATAATATATATATATATATATATATAATTGAGATCAAATAAGAACTTTCTTAAAGTTGTTAAAATGAGAACCAATCAAAATCTCACAAATGACACTCTTCTTGAAACAAAATACAAACGTAATTAATTACAACTAATATTGTTAGCGATTCGATGGGTTTTCTTTTGGAAATTGACGAAAACTAGGTGATACACTTTGATTTGACGTGTAATGTGTATCAAGTTTTGGTGTTGTGTATCAAGTTATTTAGTGGTTGATGTGTATTAGGTGTAACAGTTAATGCATAAGATATTAATTTTTCTGAGATTTTGATGCATATGTATCAAGTTTTTATTGTGAACAGTAAACCACTTACTCAGTAAAAGTTTATGGTCTTATTGGTTAGTGGGGTAGAATGTTAACTTGTATTAATATTTTATATTTTGGTATATAATTGCTAAATTGGTTATGTATCAATGTTTTAGTAGTGTTGTAGATTAGTTCACATTTTAACAACTTTAAGAAATCTTTCATATATATATATATATATAATTGAGATCAAATGAGAGATTTCTTAAAGTGTTAAAAATAAGAACCATTAGAGAACCAATAGGATTAAAACAAGTGTCATTTAAGTGAAATTTAATGCATACAAATTCTGAAAATTAAAAACATAACAAGAAGGGTATTATAGAGATTTTACATTCTTATTTTATTAAATTTCACTTTGTAACTGATATATTTCTCTCTCCCCCCATAATGATAATTCCAAAACTATTAACCCTTTATAACCGACATAGTTCTCTCTCTCCTCATAAATAAAATTAAAAACATAAGAGTGATGTTATTTAAAAAAATCTGGTGGTGATGTTATGTAGAAACAAAATTTGTTGGTGATGTTATGTAGAAAAAAACATAAGAGTGATGTTATTTAAAAAATCTGGTGGCGATGTTATGTACCATGCGCATCGGTTATGTTTGAGATAATGTACTATGACGCATCAGTTATTTTAGAGATAATGTACCACGACGAATCAGTTATTTTTGACATAATGTACTACGATGCATCAATTATTTTTGACATAATCTACTACGACGCATCAGTTATTTTAGAGATAATGTACTACGAAAATTATTTTTCAGATAATGTACCTCGACGCATCAGTTATTTTCGACATAATGTACTACGAAAATTATTT
The DNA here is from genome assembly GCA_026074375.1 of Tanacetum coccineum. Classification (NCBI taxonomy): domain Eukaryota; kingdom Viridiplantae; phylum Streptophyta; class Magnoliopsida; order Asterales; family Asteraceae; genus Tanacetum; species Tanacetum coccineum. The sequence goes on from BQNB010052562.1 coordinate 2,725, forward strand.
TTCAGATAATGTACTACGAAAATTATTTTTCAGATAATGTACTACGAAAATTATTTTTCAGATAATGTACTACGAAAATTATTTTTCAGATAATGTACCTCGCGCATCAGTTATTTTCGACATAATGTACTACGAAAATTATTTTTCAGATAATGTACCTCGACGCATCAGTTATTTTCGACATAATGTACTACGACGCATCAGTTATTTTAGAGATAATGTACAACGACGCATCAGTTATTTTAAAGATAATGTACCTCGACGCATCAGTTATTTTTGACACGATCTACTACGAAAGTTATTTTACAGATAATGTACCTCGACACATCATTTATTTTCGACATAATGTACTACGATGCATCAGTTATTTTCGACATAATGTACCTCGACGCATCAGTTATTTTACAGATAATGTACCTCGACGCATCAGTTATTTTTGACATAATGGTAAGAAAATAATAAATCATTTAACTAAAATGTTATATCATCTTGTATTTAATGGCATAAAATAATGACAAGTTTGTAACGTTTATTTTGGTCAATGATATACAAAATATGGTTGACTAGATTTTAGATCAATTCCCTTTTAAAAAAAAAATAAACCCTGATCCATGATATTAACTTAATCAGAAAACTACAAACTAATTTAATTGATCCACTAGGTTAGTTTAATTTATTAATCTTCTACTTTTATATTTATACTTTTTATTTACCTTATTACTTTTTTAACAACTTTAAGTTTTGTGCGGTCCATCCTTCACAATAATAAAAAACTTCGCTTACTTTCTTACTCCCCCGGGGGGGTGGGGGGGGGGGGGGGTGGGGGGGGGGGGGGGGGGGGGGGGGGGGGGGGGGGGGGGGGGGGGGGGGGGGGGGGGGTGCTGGGGGCGTGCGGGGGGTGTGGACAAGGGGAAGAAGCTTGTTCCTCCCCCCTCCCACTCCGCCCAGCTCATCTCCTCTCTATCCTTCCTCCTCTTTCACCACCCTACCCTCCCGCTCCACTTCCACCCCTCTATACTCACTCCGTCACCTTCCCACCGTCCCACGCCCCCGCAACTACCCCCCATCATTCATCGTCACACCCCCCCCCTCAGCGACTCAGATCCCTCTCCCTCTACAACTCATCCTGAACTCATTCTCCCTGTCTCACTACTCTCTCCCTCTCTCACCTCTTCCTTCATCCTCCCGTACACTCCTCAACTCGCTCTCATCTACACGAATACTATCCTAGATCCTCCCCCAGAATCTCACAACTCCTCCAATCATCGCGTCGAGCCCCACTTCACCTCTCGCTCCCGGGACCACTCCACCGTCTCTCCCTCTCTGTCTAGCACCACACCTGTGCTCACCCTCTCCGCTGACCCCAACACCGTCACATCTCTCACGCTCCCACGTATCCATCCCACCGCATTACATTTCTCGATGACTCCCCCCAGTCTCTCTCTCTAGTGCTCCTCGTTCTCCGCCATCTCTCTCACTCGCCCTCCTCGACCAATTACTCCGGTCTCTCACCCGGAAACTCCCATCTCCGTCTCAATAACTCCTTCTCACTCGTTCTACCTCGACTCCCGGTCCAAGACGGTCCGGGGCAGCGGGACTCGAACCGCGTCTCTCTCGTCTCACTCGACTTCCCTCAACTCGTCCGGAAAATTCGCATCCTCTCACAGGGTCCTGTCCCTCCACAATTCAAGAAATCTCCGCCGCTTCCCCGCACCCACTCCAACTAATACAATCACCTCAATTTCCTCCTCCCCCTCGCTCCTGACGCCAAGTCCGGATCAATCACCTCCTCTCTCTCTAACTCATCCTCATTCAACCTCGCTCTCATAAGTTCGACCGCAACCTCGCTCCACCCGCTCTCCCGTGGCCTCTCTTCTCCTCAAATAGCCCACATCTCTCAAGACCACGGTCTCGCCTCTACCAGGTAATCCATCCCATTCTCAACCACACACCCTCACTCTCACACATTCATCACTCTTCCTCAAAACAGATCATCACATAATCCGTCATCATGGCTTCCAACCTACTCATCTCTATCGGTTACATCCCTCTCAATGCAACTCCTCCCTCTGTCACACCTCCATTCCTCACACCCGCCTCCCTCTCCACAAAACGCCTCCAGATCCCATCAAATCCCACCCTCAAACATCCAGCACAAAGTGGCCAATCTGCTCCAATAATCGCGTCACATAAAACTCCTCACGGTCGACCGGAGCTCCAACTCTCTGCAAAATATCAAACGCCTCCAGACGCTAACATTACAGTACCCCTTACTCCTCCCTCCCCATCCACTCTCACCAAGCCCGTCCACAATCCGTCACTCGTCTCCCCATCATCGTCCGACCTCTCCGGAGATCCCTATCCCCGTTCCACCAGTCACCAGTCTAATAGTCTCCAAGCCGTACTCTTTCACTTCTCACTCCATATTTCCCTCCTCGCACAACCTCACGCGTGTCACAAGAGTCCAATCACCGGATCATCGCATCTCCTCATATCATCCCCAATCACGAAGACTTTCTCAACCAACCGACCCAGGTTCCTACTCCTCTCACATCTCTACTGGCCACCCAACACACCAAACAAAAACACCAAACACCATACACCCACCCCGCCTCCCCCCCCCCCCCCCCCCCCCCCCCCCCCCCTTACTTCCTGCATCTCCATAATCCTCTTGCCGTCCAAACAAACCTCATCGTTAATCTCTGCCCTCATCTCCAACGCTCCGGTCTCCTGTTCCATCGCCTTCTCACAGCTTCACAGCTCGAAATCTTCCGTCGCAAACACAATCGAACTCAACCCCTCTTCAATCCACCTCCATCTCCATCCCTCAAATCGCTACTCTCCAATCTTCCTCCCCGTCCCCGGCACTCCGATCCAACCTAATACTCCATCTCCGAAACGCTCCTCTCATCCCAAACTCCTCACAGACTACCAATAAGACGACCAATCCCGACCTTACCCCACCTCATCCTCCTCATCTCACAACTCCTTCGTGCCAAGTACGGCGACCCCGTCGTACTCGGTAAGACTCACGCTCCCTCATCTCCTCACTCCCCATTCCAATCCCCAACTCTCCTGTTCCCCAAATCATCCACACTATCTCAACCAAATCCTCGACCTACCGCCCCCTCCACTACACCCTAAACGTCTTCACACACATCAACAACTAGATCTCTCAGCCCTCAGCCCCTCCCCCCTCTTAACTCAATTCCCCATCAATTCTCTGATTCCACCTCCGACCACTCAACGGTGCGACTCACGTGCCCCGGCCCGTCTAGGAGTCTCGATCCCACTTCGTCATTCGCCTCTCCCCAAGCTCACTCTCCTCCCAACATCGAAGATACAGTGGCTCAGGGTCTGAAACCCATCGAAAAGCCTACATCCCCCACTGCAACTCCAAAGTCCACTCTTTCAATTTCTCCTCGCCTCTCCTTCGAACCCTCCCTCATCTGCCACACCCTAATCAACGAACATACATCCAACATTCCTCTCACCTCTCACATTCTCCCCAAAACGAAGGGGGGCTAGCGTCGCCACTTCAACTCTCACGCCAATCTCTCCTACGGGGGGGGCGAGACCCGTCCCTCACTCACCACCTCCGGGACTCTACATTCACCTCACTCAACCAGCACACTCCTCCCCACGTCTCGTCTCGCCCTCCCGTCATCCACCCCAGCACCATCCTCAAACGTCTGCCCTCCCCTCACTCTCCCCCATCCTCTTTCCCCCCCGCTCATCCATCGTCCCCGCGAAACCTCACCTCCCCTCAAGTCCTCTCAACCCACCTCCCTTCATCACTTCACTCCCGTCACGGAGCTCCCCACGAACCACCATCTCGCTCCCTCTCTATTTCCACTCTATTCCACATCTCCAGTTCCCCCAACTATCATAGACCCACCGCTCATCACTTCCCTCCCACTTCTCGTCCAAAATCACTCACTCTCCCCAAACTCACATCATCTGCTCAGCTGTCATCCTCCCTCACACTCCCACTCCTCAATATCATTCTCCAACCTCGAAAACCAATTCGTCCGTCATCTCTCCCTCCGCTCTCCTCTCAGAACACTTCATTCGTCGCACCGTCCTCTCTTCTCCCTTCTCAGTCCTCCTCGCATAGAGCTCTCCACCACTCTCTCCTCCTTCCTCTCTTGACCTCATCGGACGGATCCTCCGAAATACCTACACTCTCTAACAGAACTGAATTCAGACGTTCACGTTCCAGTCCACACCTCTCGCGACTCTCCTCGCTCTCCCCGTACACCCCTCAACCCTCCCACATCGCTCCCGCTAGCTCTCCCCTCGCCTCGCTTCGCTCCCATCCATCACCCTCGCCTCCCGCACCTCAACAACAGACACCCACATCTCATCCTCCACTCGATATCCGCTCACCACCAACCCGTCCGTCCTCCCTCCACTCATCCTCTCACAGCATCCAGACTTCTATCGATCCTTCATCCCCCCTCTCTCGCCCTCCGTCGCCGAATGTCACTGCCTCTCTCCAACCCTACCTCACCCGTCCATCTCTTCTCTCTTTCCGATCACTCCAGGTCTCGAGCGACTCTCTCTCCTCTGGATTCATCCCGGATCACCCCTTCCACGTCTCAAGGACGTCTCCGTCCACCTCAATACAACCACAAACACGCCCTCTCAACCCGATCTTCCGTCCCTCTCGCGAAAATCGTCCTCAAAGATCTCTCTCTCGCCTCACCTCGACCAATCCACCGCCTCTCCATCAACAAGACTCATCGGCCCACTCAGCTCCGCCGATCACGACTCCAGCCAATCATCCCCACTCCCCCTCCTCGCTCTCCCTCTCCTCCCTCCATACCAAATCACCTCCAAAAACCCATGTTCTCCTCCCAACCCTACTCCTTCCAGATGCCTCAAAGCACATCCTACAATCCAATCCTATCCTCTCATCTCTCTCTCAAGCACACCCCCTCTCCTCCCCCTCTCCTCCCTCTCTCTCCCAACATAGGGGTCTCATCATCGCCCAATCCCTCCGATCGCACTGACCAGTCAAGCAGCTCCATCCCATCAAAACTCCTCACTCTCTATCGGTCTCGCTACCTCTCCATCCTTCAAACACAGACCCATATCTCTCAGTTACACTCCCCACTCTCCACCACTTCCTACCTACAATTCTTCCCACCACTCAATCTCAAACCCACAAGGCCGCCCACTCATCCTGATCTCACACTCTCTCCACCTCCCAGCACTCTTCTACTCAACAGTCTCGTCCATGTCACATATCGGAAGACCACCTCCGATCGGTCCTCCGGCGAGCCACAGGTATTCCCTCTCTCCCTCTCAGGCCACGGTCACAGTCTCTTCCCTGCTCGTCTCTTCCGTCCTCCGCCACACTTCTCACCCCGTCCACTCTAGACTTCAACTTCGAATCTCCACATCTCCCTCTCCCACCCCCTCCACTCACTCTCGAAGCACTCCTCCCCAAAATCAAGGCGAAACATCCCCTCCAAATAGGACGACAACCTCTCCCCTCCATCCGGGACAATCGGAAACGCTTAACCTCCCTATCTCAGATAGTCACCCCCCCACCACATCCGCATCTCCTCGCCACGCGTCAGAGATAATACCAACACAACGTCGCGGACACCGTCCCCGGCCATCTGCACACCCATCCCCTCAACAACTGCATCTCCCGCCCGCACCCCCGTTTGTCCGACTTTTCTCTCTCTCTCTACCCTCCCAACTCCTCCACCTCTCCCTCTCCACTGCGCCTCTCTACTTCCACAGTCTCCTCGGCGACATCGACGTCACCTCCGCACTCTCGCCTAGTCTCGGTCTCCTATCTCTTCTAAAATCTACTGATCGCTCGACTACTCGGGAAATCCCAACTCATCGTCACACACACCAGTCTAACTCTCTTGAGGCCATGTTCGTAACCGATTCTTCATCCACCCACCACACATCACCCTTCCCCCTCCCCCGTCCTCTACTCACAATCTTCTCAACTCAATCCAAGGCTCCACCCACTCCCAACCTCGAACACGAGGCTCTCCGATCTCAAACACATCTCACTCTCATCCAAACAATCTCTTTCGATATTCCAACTCCCCCTCGCGTCGCTCGCAGTCCAAATCACACCAACACGTCAATTTCTCGATTGAATCTCCATCATCAAACTCACCCCACTTACCGTCCTCCACTCAATCCCCATCCTACTCGCCATATACGTGCTCATCTCTCACCACTTCTCATCACTTCAGAACATCTTCTCGTCCCACGTCTCTCCTCCTCGACTCCGAACTCGCTCTCTTCTCATCTGGTCTCGCTTCTCTCTCTCTGCTCCCCTCTCCCCATTCACACTCAATCTCCATCTCCATACGTCCAGTCTCTTCTTCACATCACTCGTGGCCCTTCTCGACTCTCATCGTCCATCCTTACCACGACTCGTTCACTCCATTATCTCTCAAACTCCTCTCCGCTCCACAAAATTCCCTCATGTCTCCAAGTCTCATCATCAATCTGCCTGACTCTCTCGATCCTCTCGACGATAAACCTCTCTCTCCTATCATACATTCCTCCAATCTCGTCCACATCTTCTGACCTACTCTCTTCCTGACTATCTCACCTCCCACAGACTCATCACACTCAAAGTCTCAGACCAACGGACTCGAGTCATCAGCAACACGGTACACATCCTACTACTCTTCCGTCATCTCTCTTCTCAACCCTCCCACCTCTGCTCAAAGTTCCATACTACACTCTCCTCGACATTTCTCTCCACTCCTCAACCCGGTCAAACCTCCATCAGACATCCAATGCACTCATACCCTCCAACGCTTAAACTCTCTCCTCTCTCGTGCATCAAAACTCCACTGCTCTACATCGACCGTCGCTATCTCCTCATCTCCCAGTACTCTCTCTACCCACCAGAACCCCACTCTCCAACTCTCTCCAACCACTCCTCCAAATCATCTATCTCAAAACTCCTCATTCCAACTCGTCATGACCCACACCCTCATCTCTCCTCCTTTACCCTCCCTCTCTTCAGTCTCACACCCAAACCGAGATCCATATCAGCTCTAAAGCCATCGTCCCTCATCTCTCTCTCCAGTCAATCACCTATTCTCCGCCCCATCTGCTCTCTCGGCAAGTCCAATCGTTCCGTTTCATCACTTCTCTTCACCTCCAACAACCCTCCCAACCCTCGTCGATAACAGTCTCAACCACACCACTCTACACTCACCACCACCCCTTGTCCATCGCTCTCCGCTACACCGTAGTCACTTCCTTCCTCCCTCCGCAAAGTACTCCTTCTCCCTCTCTCAGATACGAGGAACTCATTTCCTCTCTGACACTCTCCTCTCTCATGCGTCTCCCCTCCTTCTCTCGTCCAGTCTCCTCGTCCTCTTGCTCTAGCTCACAAAAGGGTCACTCCAATCTCTCCATCTGTCTCACCCTCCCTCATACATATCTATCCCCCCCAACATCAAATGCCTCTCTGAATTCTCTCTCAGCTCGTCTCTCACCTCTAGTCCCTCTCTCTCCTCTCAATCTTCATTCTTCGTCCCGACTCTCTCCATATCATCTCTCCTCTCTCCCCTCTCCACTCTCCCTCTACCCGCTCTCTCACTACAAAACATCCTCTCGTCTCACGTCGTCTCTTCGCAACCTCTATACCATTCGCACACCTCCGTCCATCCCTCATCGATCCTCCTCACTCAAAATCAACACAGTCCTTCTTCCCTCAGTCCTCACTCCCTCTGTGACAATCAGCTCCCTCCTCTCTCTCTCACTCTCTCATCATCATCGATCTCCAGCATACCTCATCACGGTACACCATGGATCCCAACCAAACCTCCCTACTCCCACTCCTCCGAACGGCCCCACTCATCACTCAATCTCTCTCACGTCGGTCCTCACACCAACAACACACCACTCAACATCACGTCTTCCTCAACATCGCCCTCTAACTCTCTCATCTCTCACTCATCTCAGTCGTCCACTCATCTTCTCTCGACTTGCACTTCATCGTCTCTCCCGTCACTCCCTCTAAAAGATCATTCTCCCCTCTTATAAATCTCCACGCAGTCCCCTCATATCTAATCAAAATCGTCGCTCTCCCTCTCAACACCCACTCACAAATTCCCAGGTCTCCTCACTCGAACACAAGCGGTCAATCATCTACGAGTACCTATCTCCTTCACTCCTCCCTCACCTCGCCCAACCAAAACAATTCTCTCCTCTAGTCGCTCATCCAACGTGATCGTCTCAGATCCTTCGCCCCATTCTCTCATCTCGCGGGACAGCCGATCTCCTCTCTCCTCCGTCTCAACCTCTTCTCCACATCCCCAGGGCACAATCTCAGCACTCCCAGACAACACTCCTCTCGCGCTCGACATCACTAGACACCGAGCTCACGCATCTCTCATCTCGGAGCTTCGTCCTCATCCCAATCGACTCCATCCACGTCACCAGCGTCTCATGTCTTCCTCTTCAAATCATCCACAATCGAATCCGCCAATCTCATATCCGCATCCCAACTCGCTTCCAGATCACCCAATTCATCATCCCAATTCGAACCCCCATTCAAACCCTCTCAGTCACACATCTCACAACAACTCAACACATCCGCCTCCAGTCCACTCACGGACCTTACCCTCTTCAATCCTCATCAACAACGCCCTCAACTCAACACAACCCATCCCACCTCCTCCGCCCTCCTCTCAACCCAAATTCTCAACCCCAACCTGACTTCAACACTCAATCTCCCCACGTCCTACCTAATCCCCCCCACTCTCAAGTCCAGTTCTACTCAACATCGCAAAGCTCCGTATACATCACTCGCCCCCCCCCCCCCCCTATCTCTAACGTCTTTAGTCAGCACTCACGCACTCACTCCCTCTCACATTCCCACCCATACACATCCTCGACTCACATCTCAACTCGCATCCAGGCAGATCTCCTTCTCCACTATCTCTCTCCGTCACTCGTCACATCCCAAACACTCGGGCCATTATCTCAGTCCCTCTCACTCCCGAGACGAGTCTCACTCCAAATCAATCTCCATCGCACTCGTTCGTCACTCTCTTTCAGTCAGCGATTCAACAAAAAATCGTCTGTCGTCCCTCTACTAAAGTCCACCGCTCATCAGACATATCAAGTCCACACACTCAATCCTCACCCGTTTCCGAACCCGCCTCACAGAAGGCACTCTAATTCGCCAATCGACACAACTCATCAACTACCCTACCCACTCTCTCTCTCACCGTCCTCACTAATTGGAGACATCCCAACAATCGTCCCACCTCTACGATCCAAGGTCCCAGTCAAGACCCTCATTCTCACGCAGATCCATCAACCCAAAGCTCAATCACTTACCCCTCGTCCGATACTCTTTCCCCGCTCATCCCTCACGGGGGGGACACACATCTCCAACTCTCCAGCATAGACATCTCTAACTCGACTCTCTCTTCCTCTCGCCATACAGTCGATCGCTCAATCCTCCATCATCCTCCATCTCATACTCTCATCCTCCTCATCCTACTCCAACCCAGTCGCGTTACTCCCTCACATCTCTCCGCCCCTCTCCATCCATCCCACCTCCCTCTCTCATCAATCAGCCAATCGGTAGCTAATACTCACCAAACATGCTCCACACTCTCTGCTCCGATCTATCAGTCCGGTCGTCCCTCTCAACCCAACGTCTCCATCACACATCTCATCACTCCCCTCCCTAATCTACACTCTTGTCTCTCATCCCCATTCTCCCCCCCCCCGTCACGTTCTTATCTATCAAAACCCACTTCGGCTCTATACCGCAGCAACATAATCAAAAAGATCGCACCATTCACTCCACGATCCCTTCCAAAAGATAAACCGTCGTCAATAAATCCGCACACAATCCATCCCTCAACTCATCAAATCCTCCGATTCCTAAATCCCGAAAACCTCCCCGAACTGTCTACTCACCCATTCACATCACCTCTCATATATATATAAATATATATATATGTATATATAAAATAAATGTAAATATATAAGCTATAGTGTATAATATATATACTATTAGTTAAAATATCAAATTATAATATAATATATTGTCTAAATATATAAATATGTAATATATATATATATATATATGTAATGAAAATATTGTATGTATAGATAAATGATAAATAATATATGAGAAAACTACAAAAAATCTCCTTGTACCAACTCGACGCGTTTAGTTTATTATTCGACATAATGACCTCGACGCATCAGTTATTTTACCGATAAGTACCTCGACACATCAGATTATTTTGACATAACGGTGAAGAAAAAAAATAAATCATTTAACTAAAAATGTTATAACACTTGTATTTAATGGTATAAAAATAATGACAATATAGTAACTGTTTTAATTTGGTCAATTTATATACAAAATATGTTGAAACTAATAAATTTTAGATCAAAGTCCCATAAATACCCTTGATCATGTTTTAATCTTATCAACAACTCACTAATGTGATCCAAAATGGTTTGTTATTATTAGATCCTACTTTCTTATTACTTTTACAACTTACTTTTACAACTTTTAAGTTTGCTCTCACAATAAGCCTACCCTCTCCTCTCTCATGTATATATATATATATAATATATAATATATATATAATAAATATATATATGTATGTAATATATTATGTATAATATATGTATTGTATATATATTATTAGGAATAATGAATACTGAGAAAACTGACAAAAACTCAAATCAACATGGATCCTTGTGGATTGTATTATATGAGCATACTAATCATCCCTTAAGCCGCTACAAAAATGGCACTAAACATATCATTTCCCTGGAGTGGTGCAACGTTTGGCACTAATCCATCAACCATTGGGGTGAATGAAATTTGCAAAACTTTTTGTTAACTGTTTTGCAAAATTCATCCCCAATAAGGATTTATTATAACGAACAATTGACCTCTCCTAAGGATGATTTTTGTCATGAGTTTTTTACAACCAGGATTAATAGTCCGGAACTTTAGACATCCCACAGAATGATTTTTGGTATATTTTTACTATATAAATGTAATATATGTAATATATAATATAAATATCTATATATTTATATTTATATAATATATATAGAAGTCGGATCGATTGCGAAATGTGTTTATTTTTAAGAAAGATTGAGAAGGTTTTCAAAAAACGATAGAAATTTAACTTTGTTTCAAGTTTTTTCAAAGCGTAACAACATTTATAAAGGGCTATCAGCACATACCAAATGTGTAGATAAAAAATTGAATCCATGTTAAAATATCTCGATTTTGCGATATTAGTACAAATACTGAAATCATCTGAACAATAATGAACATTAACAAACACGATATTTAACAATGATTTTATTAATCAAATTTGTTGGATTTTCGAATCAATTCACTATTACATGATGTTAACTTGTGATCAAATAAAAAAAATACGAAACAAAACCATTTGCTTAAACGCATATTTCTTTCTCTATCTTTTCAAAATAAAAACCTTCTCAATGGAACCAAAACCGCAACGAACCGCCAATGATTTGTGAATCAAATTTGTGATTTATAGATTCAATTCACTATTAAATGATGTTTACTTGTGAATCAAATCAAAAACATGAATCAATTTGTTTAAACGAAGATTTCTCAATCTTCTCAAAATAAAAACATTCTCAATGGAACCGGAGCCTATATATATATATATATATATATATATATATCAAATTCCCTTGTTATATGCTCTTTATTCTTGTATTTTGATAAGAATTCGTACTTAATTGCTTCCTATTTGATTAATAGGATTTATTTGAGCATTAGAGCGAAGAGATGTGAAAATCACAAGAAACTTGTAGGAAAATTAAGAATTACTGGACCAACCATTCATATGGCATAGTTGGACAATATTACCTACGTTGTAGTTACATTTGAAGTTGTCCATAACCAAGTGCAAACACAAAGACCTACGGCGTAGTCAGGTTGACTGACTTTTAGTGTAACCATCATAAACACTTGGTGCATTTTCGAGGTATAAAGATTACTACGGCGTAACAAGCTCGTAATGCTTACGCTATAGTTATGGAAAGATTAATCAAGTTCCCGACCCAAAGAGAATTACGACGTAGCTAACACATACGCTTACGCCGTAACTAATGCTAACTTGTTAAAGAATCCAAGTTTAAGAAGACTTACGGCGTAGGTCATTACTTATGCCTACGTTGTAACGAAGCCGAGCCAGCAAATCCTATAAATACAAGCTCTAATTTAGTCACAAAACATACACCAATCCACATAGAAGAACAAGGACGATTAGAATTTCATTCCAAGTCGTTTTCCAACCACAACAAGGTGCTTTTCAAGGAAGAATCCATCATTAATTACCATCCAAGATAGTTTTTATAGAGTAATTGTATCAAACACAATTTTTACTTTCATTATAGTTTTATACATTTGTTTTGTTGTACTATACTCCATGTTTAGCTCAACACTTCATGTTCTAGCCTATTAATGAATAAATTAATGTTATGATTCTATTTCTTTAGTTTAATTTATGTTCTTCTTTGACATCTTAAGTGTTTGTCCTTAGATCTCCGTGTTTTGGTAGTATAAGAGTTTGGTTTAGTACTTAGTAGGCTAGTTAGTACGTGATCATCCACAAGCTAGACTAGTAGGTTGATCGAGAAGGCTTGGCATCCTTCTCAATTATATAGGGGTTGACCATATCACCACCTAAAGTTGGACTAGATACTTAAAAAGTGCGGGTAAATACTTGTTGGTAATCATTAATAGGTGTTTAAATGCCAAGTAGTGAGATTGTTGGCATTAGACAAATCACTTATGGTAGTTGAATACTTAATGACTATGATTTAGATGATCGGTCACTACGACAACTAGGATCGATATCTAGTGATTATAGGCTAGCGTTTCGATGACCATTCGGGCCTAGTGATATTAGAACCACTAGTTAGAATTAAGAGTAGACATTACACTAGGAAATGGAATCACAACATTAGTTATGGAATAACTAGGCTAACACACTTTCTCCCATTGATTAGTACACACCATTTTATTTTCGCAATTAATTTTAATTAATTTCTTCAATTTAATCGTGACAATTAAATTGTGTTCTAATAATAGAATAGATAACTCAAATAGATAGACCGCCCCTTAGCTCGTGGGACGACGTAGGGACGACCCGTATACCAGGTGAGGATCGAGCGGAAGAGGCTGCGGTCGGAGGTGGGGGGAGGTCCAGTGAGCGGCAACCAGTACAGCAACCCCGAAGTCATTGGTTAGATCATAGGTAGAACGAGAATAGAAATCACATAAACATGGATATAAAACAGCATCAAATATCTAGAGGACATATACAATGTATGCTTCTATATTTTTTGCAAAAACTTTTTTAAGACATATGTAAAATTTGTTTTTGACAAATCCACTTTGAATACATCATTCTACTTCGAGATATCAACTAGTTTTCCTTTTAAAGGAGAAAAAATTATATACATTTGGCAGTCTTTTGTTTAAAGCTCCCAGGGTTCTTTTTTTGCACACCAAGACTCAAAGTAATGTATGCAAAAAAAACAACCATAACATACCAACAGTCCCAACGGCGAATAATTTGGTCCTATTGTAGAGGTTATTACCGCTCCTAGGCATGGTCTCATGTTCGAGTCTTGTCTTGGTTTGACAAATCCACTTTGACATCAGTTGCTTCTTTCGAGATATCAACTATTTTCCTTTTAAGAGAAAAATTATTACATTTGGCAGTTTGGTTTGAAAGCTCAAGGGTTTTTTTTGCACACATAAGATCAAAAGTATGCAAAATAACAAACATAACATCAGAAAACAAAACTGCTTCCAAAAGACGATCATTTTCATGTTCAAAAGATTTAACTTTTTCAAGTGGTTCGTCAGCTTCTTTTCAAGAGATTTGTAGTCCCTTAAAAGGTTTGATGCTTCCTTCACAAACTCTTGCTCTAAATGAATTATTCTTGCGTCACTATGAATGGCGATAGGAACCATTTTTTCTAAAAAAACTGATTTCTAGATGAACATTTGAGTTCTAGTTTGTAGCAATTAAAATCATTTATGATTTGATGATACTTTGTAAAATCACAAGTTGTGCTTTCACTTAATTAAGAAATTCTCTCGCAAAACTCTTTTTAGGAGTATTGTTTGAAGATTCCTCGTCTATTTTAAAACTTTTTGTGATTCGACTGTTGTAACTGCTAAAACTATTTTGCAACAGTTTTGGAAACTTTGGTCTTATTTAAAAAGAATAGTTATTCTTTTGAGTTTACTTTTTGTGGAATAAAAATCTCAGAAATTATGTTCAACTTTAAATAATCAATTAGTTTTATTTTCCTTTCAAGTTGTTTCATTTTTTATTGGCTCTCATCAGCTCCTCTTAAAGTTTCCTCATATTCATATACAGAGAGAGGTTCAAAATCTTTGGAAAGAACTTCACCATTATACAACGCATTCTGTTTCTACTGAGCTTATTCCAAATACAAGAGATTCTGATAACCTAGAGCCATTTAATGTTCAGTATGATAAAACGAGTTCGGCTTTGGTGAAAGCATATGGATCGTTTGAATCGATTAACCTGTTTTAACAATGATGTTATCTAACTCTTTTATCTTATGTTCTGACTTTATGATTGTTTCAAGAAGTTTATCCTTACGTTTTGAAAAATCCATTGACTTTGTCCATCTACTTTATCATAAGTTTTTTTTTCTCCCAAACATGAGATGCCCTTTTGAAATATTTTCCCAATATTAAGTTCCTCAGAAATAGAATTCAGAATCCAACCCAAAACAACAACATTCACTCCGTACCACTATCTACCCAAAACCTCATCAATATTAGACCTTTCATATGTACCATCAATAAAGTCAGTTTTATTTTTTCTTTCTAAAGCCAACAACACATCACAAGACCAAATACTATAATTTTTAGTTCCCTTAAGCTTTATTGATGCTACAGTTAAGGATGCAGAGTCATTAGGATGTAAATGCAAAGGGTGACTCAAATTATCACCATCAGAATTAACAGAATTATAATCAAACTCATTATAAGGATAATCGCAATTAAAAGCCATAACACAATAACAAACAAGAAACAAGAAACAAATAGAGAACAAGTCAAAGAAGTTCTCAGGTTTCATTGCCACTATAGTGGTAGGCCAAGAGCAAAGTTGACTTGATAAAAAAAGAACAGTAAAATAAACCACATTAACACCAAAATCATAATTAATCCACCAATCAAACTCCACAACTTCTTAAACAAATATGTCCCTTCCTATCCTCCAGCAACCTATTATAGAAAGCAAAAACTAAAAAGATAAAAAGATGTAAGAGGTGTTACAGTGCACGCAACCAGCAATATTACAACGGATGACTACCTTATTACACCTTGATTCACTTAGTCAAGGTGTAACAAGAACCAAAATCTTGATCAATCCCAAAAGAACACCAACCAGAAACCCTAATTTCTCAAAATTAGACATTTTTCCCAAAACTTACCAAGAACAACCAACCAATGCCAAATCTAAGTTAATCAACCCTTAGAAGTTTCTAATAGCAAAAGCCCCAAAAATAACCAAACCCTATTTTTTTTCAAAGATTAGCCCATTCTATTAAACTTTTGGATTCACTAAATAAATACCAGATTTATCAATTGACCCACCTTAATTAACCAAGAGCAACTTAAAACTCAAAAATCTCCAAATTTTATGAAACTCTAATTTTTTAAAAACGATTAAGAGCAGATTGATACACCCCGACTCTAATACCATATAAAGATTTAAAAAAACAAAGTAATAATAGTTTTTGAATCTCAACAGGAACTGAACAATCACAAAACTAATCAAGATCACAAGGCTTGTTATCAATCAAGACTACAACAAATCACCACTGCTATTCATTCATGGTTCTATTATTTGAACTAATAATAGTTCTATTATAATGATAAGAACACAATGAAACAATTACGAGTTTTAGAGAAAGATAGAGTTTTAAGAGATTTTTAAAGAGAGAATCGAAATCGAAATAGGGTTATAACTCAAAAGCCGAGTCAAAACTCCTTTCATAGCTTTGGACGTGCAACTTCCTTCACTTGGTAAATCCAACCCTTAAACTTGAGAAATATATCCAAACGCAGCAAAGCAACTTTTATAACTACAAGACAAGTTTCAAACAAGGCAAATTAGGTCAGGTCCCTCAAGTACGTTTTCAAGTAAGATTATAGAATTTAACATAGCTCTACAAGAGTCTTAAAATTAAATTATGAAGTTTTTGGTTTCTTACCTATTTATTTATCTAGAAATAATCCTTTGGCCTTAAAAATGGACTATAAGAAAGTCTTTGAACAATGAGACAAATCCTTTCGTTTAACAATAATTCCCGCAGGTTTGCCCGTTGAAAATATGTAAGAACTAAAAACGGTCATTTTCAATTAGTTAAAAAGGTCGTATGATATGGAAATTTTGTCGATCTTCAATGAATTTGTCGTTTATTAGGCACGACTCGGTCTGTTTAGAATATAAAGGATTATTTGTGCAATAAAAAACTCCAATCAGCGTGCTACATGTTGAAACCAAAGGAAGCTAGTCTTCGACAATAACAATGAAGAGTAAAACTTGAAACAGCTTTAAATCTATTAGTCTTATGAATTTAAATCTGTTTATAGACTATATGAGACGGCATTTTGTTGCAAATATAGCTCGCAATATCACAAATGCATCAAAAATACAAATTCCTACAAGTTTCTCCAAGAATTTGACGAAAATAGTCATGAAAATATAAAATTAACATGTATTTAGTTGCTTTTTTATTTCGTTAACATACTCGATCTCGTTTGAAACTTTAATAGAATATAGCAACATCTCTGATTCTTGGTAATAGTTGTTTATTACAAGGATATGACTTAGCAAAATTTTACTCTATCTTATAACGTGGAAGTTAATTTATTACTTTTTGCACAAATATAGTCCATGTTTGGAAGTTAAGTGGGATGCGGAAGGTGACGAAAACACTAAATTCTTTCACGGCCTCATTAACTCTAGGAGAAAATCTCAAATGATTAATGGAATCATGCATGAGGGAGTGTGGTTATCCGAACCAAAAGATATCAAAGAAGCCTTCCTTAATTTCTACAAGGATAAATTCAGCTGTCATGATTCTCATATTTCCTTTCCTTCTTTTGTCCCGGTTCATCGTCTCAACAACTCTGATCGTGATTTTCTCGAAGACATGGTTTCTATGGATGAAATCAAAATGGCGGTTTAGGATTTTGGTAGTCATAAAGCTCCAGGTCCGGATGGTTATACGTTCATGTTCATTAAAAAAATTTGGGATCTTTTGAAACATGATATTCAGAGGTTCGTGGTTAATTTCTTCTCTACCGGTATGTTTCCTCAAGGTGCTAACTCTGCTTTCATAACTCTCATTCCTAAGGTTACTAATCCTTTGTTCATCAAAGATTACCGACCTATTTCTCTTATTGGTGTCCTCTACAAAATTATTGCAAATTTTTTAGCAAATAGATTATCGAAGGTCATTGATTCTATCATTAGCCTTGAGCAATCCGCTTTCATTTTCGGTCGGTAAATTCTAGATGGTCCCCTTATCCTTAGCGAAATTATTGACTGGCATAAGAAACGAAATAAGAAGCTGATGTTATTTAAGGTAGATTTTGAAAAAGCCTTTGATTCTGTTAGTTGGAGATACCTTGATTATGTTCTTGACAAGCTAGGATTTGGTATTAGATGGCGTAACTGGATTAAAAATGGTCTAATGTCGGCTAGGACTTCTATTCTCATTAATGGGAATTTTCTTCGGAGTTTTCTTAAAAAAGAGGCTTGAGACAAGGGGATCATTTGTCGCCTTTCTTATTTATCATTGCTATGGAAAGCCTTCACATGGCGCTTAATGACGGTATAGCTGCCAACATGTTTCACGGGGGTTAAAATTGGTTCGAACATTCACCTTTCCCATCTTTTTAATGCTGAAGATGTCATTATCCTTTCGGAATGGAACCAATCTGATATGGAAAATATTATTCGGATTCTCAACGTTTTCTACATTGTCTCCGGTCTCAAGATTAATATTCATAAATCGAATGTTTTTGGAGTTGGTGTCTCGAGTAGTGAGATTGTTTCCATGGCTGCTTGCACCGGCTGTGAAGCAGGATCTCTTCCATTTTCCTATCTTGGTCTTCCTATTGGCTCGAACATGCGTCGCATAGTAAACTGGCAGGTTATCACAGATCGTTCTAAAGCTCGCTTGTCAAAATGGAAGGCCAATATGCTTTCCATAGGAGGTCTGATTCGATCCAAATAGTCTAAATATAATTAAATATATATCCTAAATATCTCAAAGTAATTATAGTATAGTGAGTATCCCGTTTGATATGAAAAATTGCTTGAGGACAAGCAATATTTAATCTCTCGGATGTCGTATCCCGACAAGAGTTGAATTTGAAGTCCGCAAAGGTATTTTGTTTGATGCTCGAATATCAAATATTTTCAATTTTGGATTCTAAACCTAAAAACGCAAAGAGGACAGCAAATAAAGGCACACTAAACTAAAATTTAAAATCCTAACGACATTTAAAAGTGATTTAAAACTAATTAATACCTAAAATGACTAACTTAATTAACTAAAAACAACAAATTAAAATTCTAAAAACTTAAATTGCAAATTTCTAAGCTAAAATGACTTAAACTATTTTTTTTAAAGAATTTCTTTTTTTTGTGTTATATAAAACATTTTTTTTATTTTTCTTTTTAAAGAAGCTAAAATATAAGTAAAAATAAGCTAATTTAATAAAATGACTTATTACTAAAACTAAATAGATAAGCCAGAAATAAGCTATAAAGGATGACAGCTAACTAAAATTAAACTAAATGATTTTAAGCTAAACTGCTTGAGCTTTTAAGATTCAATAAGCTAATAGCAAACCAATAAGGTGAAAACAGACCAAATCCTAGACTTACTAAGCTTATGGAAACTAGAGATAAGTAAATGAATTAAGCTAAAAAGCACTAAAAGCTAAAAGACAGCAGACATAAAACAACCAGATTCTAAGGACATTTGGCTAACTTTAAGCTAGGATTGAGAACAATTAAGCACTTAAAATAAGGTGAAAACTCAAAACAGATTAAGTTTGATATCCAAGGAACACATGAAAACTAGAATTAAGAAAATTGGTTTAGAAAATAAGCTAGAAAAAGTAATTTGAAAATGACAGTTTTACTACTAATATTTTTGGCTTTTTTGAAATTTAAAATGACTACTTGCAGCCCTAAATTTAAGCTAGAATAAGTTGTTTTAAAAACTCAAAAAGTAAAAACAGATTAAGCTTGATACCTAATGAGCTTATACTATCAATTTCAGATCCTTAAACAAACTTAATCTAACCTAAAGTTGCTATTGAAAAATTAGATTTTAAACTTTGAAAATGAGACTTAGAAACTTTGACAGATTTTGGCTTAAACACAAATGACAAATGCAACACTTAAACTAAATTTATTCTACTGCATAATGAACTATAAACAAGCATGAAATCAACACCAATAAGCCACTAATGAAGATCTAAGCAAATAAGCTATATTATCAACACAGATTCCAACTACTTATAGATTTAACCTTAAAACTTAGATCTAAACCTTAACAACTTATGAAAACTGTCTTTAAGACCTTCTAAAAGCTTTCCAAAACTGATTTAAAAACCAAAAGTGACTCAAGCAGTACTAACATATGTTAGTGCTGCTTGTGCCAAACACCCCTTTAATATCTGATTTTTCATTTTAAAGCTATAAAAGATTGAATTAAGCTGAAATTTGTAAAAACAGATTAAGCATTAAGCAAATAAAGAACAAATAAGCATAAACTAATAGGAAATAAGCACAAATAAGCAGTTTAAAAAGCTAAACAGTAATTAAGCTTACTAAAAGTAAAAATGAGAAGTACCTTGATCCCAGCTAAACAGTGTTGGAAACACGAAAAGTGTCGGTCACTTCCAAGTTGTAATAGTCTTAGCTCGTAGTTTATGTAATGATTAGATTAGTAATCTAGTCCGGCCCAAGACCCATGGGAAGCCCATTAGAACCCATGGGCCGGCCACTATAGGACCTATATAAGCCCCTCTCCTAGCCTTGGAGAGGGTTGGTTGTTCCATTTTGTCATATTCCATCATAATAAACTTCATCCATTTTCCATCCATTATCTCTCTAACATCACAACCCACATCTCACTCTTGTTCTTGGTTTGATCATAAGATTACTAGTATTCTTCAATTGGTATCAAGAGCCATGGAGTGGTGTGTTTAGTTTTTGTGTTTGATTTGTGTTCAAATATCTTTACAAAGAGCAAAATAGTGATTCAAATTTTTTGGCTTAAAAACCTTAAAGTTTTCATTTTTATTGTTCCTATAAGATTAGTAACACTAGTTGTACAAGAATTTTTTGCTAAAAACCATTAAAAATCGTGTCTTTTTTAGTTTTGAAAATTTGGGTTTCGTACTAGTTAGAACCGAACTAGTGAACCGAACAAGAGAATCGAACTAGAACACCGAACAAGATAACCGAATGAGCAATTGCATAGGTTGAACCGAACAAGCTTCATCAGTGTCAACCGAATGAGTGCTCTCTAGTTGAAACCAAACGAGTAGTTTCTAGTCAGAACCGAACGAGTGTTCTCTAGTTAGAACCGAACGAGTGTTTTCACTAGTTAGAACCGAACGAGTGGTCACTAGTTAGAACCGAACGAGTGTTTTCACTAGTTAGAACCGAACGAGCGGTCACTAGTTAGAACCGAACGAGTGGTCACTAGTTAGAACCGAACGAGAGGACCGAACGAAAGGACCGAACGAGAGGACCGAACTAGAGGACCGAACGAGAGGACCGAACTAGAGGACCGAACGAGAGGACCGAACTAGAGGACCGAACGAGAGGACCGAACCAGTGAAAATAAATTACGTTTAAACTTAACAAACTTTGTCCATTTTTGGTATATCCGTTACCTGCACATAAAATATAAAATACAGCAAATACAATGTTTTTTAATGGATTTTGGTTTTAATTGCTCATTTTTAAAACCGGAAACATGATATGTGATCAAACACATATTTCAAAAATACCCCCCTTACCTAACCTAGTGTCGTGTCCTCACGAAATGTCTATGATTACATACTTAGAAAACCAAAGTTTCAACCCCTCTAGAATATATTACCTGAAAAGAGCTAAGTGTTCATCTAAGAGGATTAAGAAATCACTGGTTTTGAAAAGCCCCCGTTTTACCATTTTTACATATATGCATTCTCTTGAAGAACTATAAATACCTCTTCCAACTTTGGAAGAGGTAAGCATCTATTCATTTTACACACACTCTTTAGTGTGTTTTCCTTAGTTTCTCTTAACCATTCTCTCTCTCTAACTTTCTCTCTCTAGATCTCTCTAGATCTATACATGTTTGTGTGAATTGGGAACCTACACATAGCTACTTTCCGCTCCTTAATTCCTAAATCCTCTAAAGATTTTATTATTATTATTTGTGACAAATAAATTAAGAACTTATTTAAATAAAGTAAATCAGGTTTAGACCATAATTAGTTTGAAATCCTTTCCTAAATAGACGATATGGTGAGAATAAGGTCCACATTAAGGTTCTAATTTCGCATGATTTAGGGATTATCCTTTTTATTTCATCCAAAACAACTCAACTACGAGTCCAGAGACGAAAGCTTTATTTAGATAACCCCGAAGTCGAAATTTGGCTTTATTCTTATTATTATTATAACAACATTATTAAACCTCGGTCCTTTAAACAACTGACACATCGGGCTTCCTAACCGACAAGAGCCACTAGTCTTATTTCGACCTCGGTAATTTCCTCGACCTTTTAGAAGGCTGCAACGTCGGCAGCGAACCGACCAGATGCAACAAACTTTTATCAGTCACGAACTATTATTACTATGTGCCTTATTTAGAAGACTGCCACATCGGCAACGAACCGACCAGAGACAATAAACTTTTATCAGCCCACAGTTTTATTATTATTATTATTACCTCCACCCTTTAAACGACTACCACATTGGTTGTGAGCCGGCAAGAGGTAGTGGTCTTATTTTGGCTTTGGTTTATTACATAACTATTATTATTATAGCCAAATTTCAAGTCTTGTGGTCTTTTAACTACCTAGACAATGGTAGCGAGCCGTCAGGATTCGGTAGCCTATTTCCCCATAACACTGACAAAACCACGATGTGTATCTTACTTTCACCAAAAGAAATCTCTACGAAGTGATTTAAATTAAGAATCGCAAAAACCTAAAGTAACTTTATTTATTCAACAATTATATAACGTTTATTAAGCTAATGGGAGCAAAAAGCCACAATTAACCTCTATGAGCTCTAAAGAGTTCTAACTACTCCATGTTTAGCATCTAACTTATATAAAACTCTATCATTTTTCATTCTTCACAAATTTAAAATCTCTAATAAAAAGATCCGCGAATGCTTAGTCTAATAAAACAAGCTTTACATATTTAAAGTCTATTATGGAAACTTGCAAACTCTTGGCTTTTTCAAGCTAGAATTCGTGTTTTAAAGATTCTTGTATTAAAGACTAATAAAAGCTTAAATTTATATAAGTTAAGGGGCAAGCTAGAGCGCAACATGCTCAATCAAGTCAAAATTTATTCCTTAAAAAGACAAAACTACGTGTCAAAACACTTATTCTATTTTTGAAAAAATTTAATTTTGGCATATTTTTGCTATTTTTTTGGTGGAAAACGGGGTTATGTGAAGACAAGGCAAATGCAAGTAAGATCGAATCGAAAGATCCCCCCATACTAGAACTACACATTGTCATCAATGTGAGACTGTCACCCCCATATTAATTTCAAGGCATAATCCAAATATTAAGGGGTCTGTACGCAAATCTAAAGCCGTTTATTAATTATGCTAAAAGATAAACGTTAAATCAATAAGATATAGGATATCGGATTCCTATATAAGCATACTAAGGATTGAAGATCAAGTGGACGATTGACAAAACCACGAGCACGAGAGTCTTCATAATTCAGGCAATCCTGGACACAAAACATGAAACACGAGAAAGGAAGAGGCGAGCCTCCTCACATCACACTTATTATATAAATATTATACTAATACTAGGGATAAGCATGGGTTGCCACCCACGAAGCGCTTATTTTTTCTAACTGAGTCACGAGCCTGACTCGACCCCGAATTTAGTGGTCAATGGGGAAAGTTTGGAGATCCGAGACAAACATCGGTGGTATGTCCCCTCCAAAATAGTGTTTAAGTCTATGACCGTTCACCTTGAAGTTTGGTCCGTCGGTTTGAGATAACTCAACGGTTCCATAAGGGAAAACTTGAGGAACGGTAAACGATCCGGTCCAACGGGTTTTGTGCTTTCCCGAGAAAATCTTTAATCAAGAATTGAAGAGAAGAACTCGATCACCAATGTTGAAGACACGGTTCTTAATCTTGGAGTCATGAATCTTCTTTGTTTTCTCTTTGTAGATTAAAGAGTTCTCGTAAGTTTGATCTCGGAGTTCATTTAATTCATTCATTTAAACTTTTCGGTGATCACCCGCGGTCTTAAGGTCAAAATTACAATGCTTTAAGGCCCAATAGGCCTTGTGTTCAAGTTCGATAGGAAGATGGCAAGCCTTTTCGTACACTAGCTAATAAGGAGTACACCCGATGGGTGTCTTGAAAGCGGTACGGAAGGCCCATAATGCATCATCTAACTTATCAGACTATGAAGCTCTATTTTCACCTACGGTCCTTTTTAAAATACGTTTCAAACCAAAATTTGAAACCTCCACTTGTCCACTCGTTTGTGGATGATACGTGGTAGAAAGACGGTGGGTAATTCCATACTTAAGCATGACCTTTGTGAATTGGTCATTGCAAAAATGAGTATCGCGATCACTAATTATAGCACGAGGAGTTCCAAATCAGGCAAAAAGAGATTTTAAGAATTTAACAACGACTCAGGCATCATTAGTGCGGGGCACTTTTGCTTCAACCCATTTAGACAAGTAGTCAACGGCCACGAGAATGTACTTGTTCCCTCAAGAAGACAGGAATGGTCCTATAAAGTCGATGCCCCATACGTCAAAGATCTCGCATACTAGAATTGCATTTTGAGGCATTTCATCCTTTTGCGAGATTTTTCCTTGATGTTGACACGAGTCACATGACTTTACCATGTCGTGGGCATCGCGGTAAATTGTCGGCCAATAAAAACCGGAATCGAAGACTTTCATAGCGGTGTAGTTCGCACCATGATGTCCCCCGATAGGTCCATTATGGCAAGCCATGAGGATATCAACGGCTTCTTGGCCGTAAACACATCGTCTAATCACTTGATCCGCACCAATTCTAAACAAGTAGGTGTCTTCCCAAAAATAATGCTTAACTTCCTTAAAGAATTTTTTCTTTTGTTGGGACGCATGCCTTTTACTATAAAATTCCCCGCATGGTAATTTGCAATGTCGGCAAACCATGAGGTACTAGAATCACCATGAAAAGATATCATTCAGAGGGTCTTGAGAGGAAATGTTTCATTAATTTCCTTTTTCTTGAGATTACCTTGATGAGGGTTCTCTAATCTAGATAAGTGGTTGGCTGCGAGATTCCCCGCTCCTTTTTTATCACGAATAATGACATCAAATTCTTAAAGTAGGAGAATACAACAGAGCAATCTTGGCTTAGAATCTTGCTTAACAAGAAGATACTTAAGAGCCGAGTGGTCCGTATACACTATGATCTTTGATAACACTAAGTAAGGTTGAAATTTCTCGAAAGCGTACACCGCGGCTAATAACTCTTTTTACGTTGTAGTGTAATGTGATTGAGCATCCGTCATGGTCTTACTAGCATAGTGTATAGGCTGAAAATGTTTGGTCTTACGTTGCCCCAAGACTACACCTATCGCATAATCATTAGCATCGCACATAATTTCAAATGGTAGTTCCTAATCAGGGGCGACTAAAATCGAGGCTTTGGTTAACTTTTTCTTAAGTATATTAAACGCTTCATTACATTCTTTTGAGAAAACAAACGGGGTTTCTTTTTCAAGAAGATGGGTCATCGGCCGGGCGATTTTAATTTTTTTTTGGATAAATCGATGATAGAACCCGGCGTGACCTAAAAAACTTCGAACACCTTTGACAGAGGTCGGATAAGGGAGTTTAGCTATAACATCAACTTTAGCTCTGTCGACCTTAATCCCGAACTTTGAAATCTTATGGCCGAGGACAATGCCCTCTTTAACCATGAAATGGCACTTCTCCTAATTTAGAACTAAGTTGGTGTCTTCGCACCGTTTAAGCATTTTATCAAATGGGAGAGGCAAGACGAGAAAGAATCCCCAAAGACCAAGAAATTGTCCATGAAGACTTCCATTGTTTCCTCAATCATGTCATGGAAAATGGCCATCATGCACCATTGGAAAGTGCCCGGAGCATTACATAAACCAAAAGGCATACGTCGGTAGGCAAACATCCTATAAGGGCAAGTGAAGGTGGTATTCTCTTGGTCTTGCGAGTCAATTGGAATTTGAAAATATCCTGAGAAACCTTCTAGAAAACAATAGTATTCATTTCCTGCGAGTCTTTTGAGCATTTGGTCCATAAACGACAACGGGAAATGGTCTTTACGAGTCGCATCATTAAGCTTTCGGTAATCTATACAAACACGCCATCCGGTAACTAGTCTTGAAGGAATCAACTCTTTATCTTAATTTTCTGCTACGGTCATACCACCTTTCTTAGGCTCACAATGAACGGGGCTCACCCACGGACTATCAGAGATGGGGTAAATCAATCTGGCATCAAGGAGTTTGACAACTTCCTTTTTGATAACCTCAAGAATTTTCGGGTTCACCCTTCTTTGATGTTGGACCGTCGGTTTTAAATCATCCTATATTAATATTTTGTGAGTACAAAATTGAGGGTTGATTCCCTTAATGTCGGAGATTTTCCATGCGATGGCCCGTTTGTGTGACTTAAGAACCTTAAAAGGGCGGCCTTTTCTTCATCTTTTAATTCCTTAGAAATTATGACGGGTAATTTATCGGTTCCTTCTAAAAATGCGTATTTAAGATGAGATTGTAAATCCTTGAGCTCAAGCTCTAGAGGATCATCAATAGAAGATTTAATCATTTTAATTCCCTCAAAATGAAGTTCTTTCGGAGGGAGAGGAGACGATGGATCATCATTTAATAACTTCTCGAGTAGAAGAAGGTCTCCCTCCGGATCAAAGTCGGCATCATCAATTCTCGGTGGAATTGAATCATTTGTAAGACAAGATTCCATTTCTTCCAAATTGAAGTCACCTCCCTCAAAAGGAGTGAGAGAGGGGAAAGAAGTAGAAAGGATATGATCTAAAGATGGAGTGGGATTGCTACTCGTAGAACTATCTGAAAATCCGAGCACTTCTTGAGCATATTCCTCACATGAAATGTCAATGACATCGATTCGATTAACTAATTTAGTATCATTGTAGGAGTATCTAGAAGTTTGACCAACTTTAAAGGTTATGGCTTCATCATCAACTCAGAGAGTTAATTCTTCACCGTAAACATCAATCAAAGCACGTGCCATCCTCAAAAAGGGTCTCCTGAGAATTAAGGGAACCCAAGGATCGATAACATAATCAACGACTACAAATTTGGCCAAAAAATGGAACTTTCCTACTTTTACAAAGACATCTTCGGTAATACCGGATGGACTAGTAGTTGATCGGTCTGCAAGTTCAAGAATCATTTGAGTAGGTGTAAGTTCGGGGAGTGAGAGCTTCTTCCATATGGAAAGAGGTATCAAGTTGATGCTTGCACCAAGATTGGCCAAGGCTAAGCATTCAACTATCTCTGGAAAATCACATGGAATAAGAAATTTTCCAGGGTCTCCAAGTTTCTTGGGCAACTTTTTTTAGATAACCACCGAACAATTCTCATTCACCGGTGTTTTTGCTAATTCAAACAAATTTTCTTTGTTATTAAGGAGGATTTTAAACATTGAAGCAAATTTTAGCATTTGTAGAAGAGCATCCGCTAAACTGAGCTCGAAATGTAATTCCCTAAAGATTTTAACAAATTTCAAAGCTAGGTTATCATATTTTTCATGGAGCTTTTGTTTGTTAGCTCTTGAAGGATAAGGTATAGACGGTTTAGGCTTAGAAGCAACAACGGGCTCATCAATTAGAACTTTAGTTTGGACTACCAGAGGTATGTTTTTAGTACTCGGTTGCACCGTATCCTTTGTCGCCTCGGTTTCACATTCCACTTCTTTCAGGAGAGGAGAAGGAGTAGGAATTGGAGGCTCATTATAAGAAATACCACTTTGGGTGGTGATTGCTTTCAAGTCACCTCTCGGGTTAGCAACAGTGTTGCTAGGAAGTGAACCCTAAACCCGAAGAAGAAGCGGTATTCATTTGGAAAAAACTAGCCATCATATTCTTAAGCTCATTGGTTTGATTTAACATTGAAGTTTGTTTTGATTGTAACCTTGATTGTACTGGGTTTGATTATTTTGCACATTCGGTTGAGCAAAACCTGGTTGTCAAATTTGGTTAGCTACACTCTAAGGATGGTATCCGGTATTTCCCTGATTGTAGTTCACTGCGGCAACATATCCTTGAATATTATCTCGATATTCCAGAAAAATGTTGCCATCGGTGGCAAGACATTGGTGGTAAGGATGCGACCACCACAAGCAACACAAATGTCTTCAACCGCTTTCACGGAAGCTAGAGGAGAAGATTTCTAAAGAAGCATAGCCTTAACGGCGTCGGCAAGAGCGGCAATCTTGGGAAAATAAGGGGTAGAAGAAGAAGGAGCATTCGTACTCACTTTTGTAACAACTGGTTTGTTTCGTGAGTTGTGAACTTTTGATTTGTTTTCAATAATTGTCAAAGCATCTCGAGGAGTTTTAGTCAAATGATTACCACCAGCGGCGGCATTCAAAGAATCTTGATCGGTTGGGGTTAAAGCATTGTAGAAGGTATCAAGTTGAATCAATTCCGTAAAACTATGATGTGGGCATGCACAAAGGAGATCTTTGAAACGGTCCTATGCCTTACAAAATGATTCATCAAAACGTTGCTGAAAATTTGTAATTTCATTCTGGAGATTTGTAGTTTTTTATGGAGGAAAGAATTGGTTAATAAACTTGGAAACAAGGTCTTCCTAAGTAAGAATAGAATGAGGGGGTTCTTTTTTGAGCCAAATCCGGGTTGCCCACTCGATGGAAAAGGGAAAAAGCGTAAGCTTAATCGACGAATTAGGCACATCTCTATACTTAATCGTGGAAGTAATTTTGTTAAACCAACAAATGTGAGCATGAGGATCTTCTTTCTCAAATCCGTAAAATTGTTTTGAAGTTACAAGATTTAGAAGACCATGTTTAAGCTTAAAATTCTCTACGGGAATAGCGAGAATAACAATAGCATCTCCGTAACCCTCGGTGGGTGTTTGGAGTAATTCCTCTATAGTACGTTGATCGGCCATCGTAACTACGGGAGTCTCTTAAAGAGAAAACGGTTCGACTATTTGCTTGGAACGTCTACGATTATGATGTTTCAGATTCGTAGAAGTTTCACCAACTAAATTTGAAGAAGAGCGAGTGCGCATGCACTAAGGAAAAAGAAATCAAAAATTAAATATTTTTGGTCTGATTAATCAAAAGTTCATGGTAGCTCTCTAGAAAAACTCACAAAGAAGCTGAGGAGCGGGTAAGCGCAAAGCGTTTTAAAAACCTTCTCCTTTCGGGTCGAAGATCGTTGGATCAACCCTCCTTATACCTCTCTTATAGTTTGTAATTCTAAAGGTGAGCCGATTTAACGATTAACGACACGGACATTTTGTTGGTTATTTGATTTTTTTGGTATTTTGATTACTTGATAATAGAAAATCACAAAAATTGAGAAAATAAAATATTTTTGTATTTTTATATTTTTAAAATAAGAAGAAAATATTCACAATTGAAAGCGATAATTTCACGAGGAAGGGTCTTCAAACACTAATATTCAAACGTAAATACGATAATCGCACACACCTCCCCGGCAGCGGCGCCAAAAATTGGTTTGATCCCGATACATATATAAGGATAATATCAATTATAATATAGTAAGTATTCCGTCGGGTTCTAGAAAATTACTTTTAACCAAAGTAAAATTCAAAACCTTCTCGGTCATATCCCGACGAAGCGTGAATTGAAAATCTCGTGTTGATTCGTGATCGCGTGATTGAATAATCGAATTTTGATTTCGATTCTATTTTTACAAATATAACACAAATGCAACTCAACGCAACTAAAAACTAAAGCAATTACGATTAAAGCACGAAAACAATAACGAAAATCTAAAACCGATACATAAAACCAAAATTATCAAATTTTAACCCTAAAAATGCAAATTTCAAATCTAAAAAGTCCTAAATGATTAAAATAATTTTAGAAAAAAGAATTATATTTTTTTGACTTTTATTTTATTTATTATGAATTAAAAACAGTTTTAATCTAAAAATATTATAAAAAATATTAAACTAATTTATAAAAATCTAAAAAAATAAAGGAAAGTACTTTTATCTATTCTAAACTTAAAAAAATAAAATGGGTTCACCAACTTATTTAAATAAGCTGGAAATAAGCCCAAAAGGGCTGAAAGCTAAAACTGAAAAAAACCTTATAAACCAATTAGCCCAAGGGTTTAACAGAACAAGGGCGCAATGGTTAAAGTGTTGGGCTATTAAGGTAGAGGTCTCGGGTTCGAAACCTGAGACTTCCCTATACGTCATAACATTTTTATTTTTGAAAATTTCTTTATGAAAAAGCTAGATTAAGCTAAACTAAGCAACTTTAATGAAAACACTTTTTCTGAAAACTACAAATAAGCTAGGAATAAGCTCAATTAAGGTGACAGTTTTGGTTTTTAAAACTTAGACTTAATCAAAACAGTTTGGACTTTATAAGCTCTTAAAATGACCATTAAGCTAAGTTGAAAACTAAAAAGCTAAAACAGATCTAAACCTTATCCTAATAAGCACTTAATGACAGGAAGTAAGCAAAAACATAAGCTAAAAAGCATTGAAAGCTATTGAGACATCAGACCAAACAAACATTTTGACCACTATTTAAGCCAAGAAAAAGGCACAATAAGCTAAAGGGAAAAGCTAAATAACCTAAAACAGATTGAGACTTATAGTTGAAGAACACAATTAAGCTAAACTTAAGAAAATTAAGCACAGTAATAAGCTAGAAAAAGTAAATGCAAATGGCAGATTACACTAGAGTTTTTGGCTTTTTGAAAATTTAAGGACAACTTGCAGACAAATTTTAAGACTCAAAAGTGGTTTTGACAGCTTAAGAACTCAAATTAGATTGACTCTAGACTTCAATAAGCTAATTTAAACAGAACATAAACTAAAATAAGCTATGAATTGTCCTAGAATTGATTTGCAAATTCGGGCCTTTTAAGTTTAAACTACACGACTTGACTGTTTTTAACTAAATTACTCAAAAGGTTATTACCAAAGACTATGACCTTAAAAATAATACTCATTGATGCTAATGAGGCACATTTAGCTCATAAAAGACACACCTCAAATGGGCTTTTAAGAATTTTATCAAATAAGCAACTTAGATCCCTTTTAAAGTGACACAATAGAGATTTTGACAAAACTGTTAGAAAACTTAACACAACTTGATCAAACTTATTAAAACTATTATTGAGACTTGATTAGAGCTTGTGAAATCTAAATTGAGCACCTAAAACAGTTTTTAACCTCTTTTGACCCATTTTAAGCTCTTAACCCAAACATTCCTTTAAAAACGTTAAATCTTATTTTTAAGCTAAAACAAATTTCAAAAAGGTTTAAAACTTTAAAACAGATTAAGTTCAATGACAAATGATGCAAAATAAGTAAAAACATATAGAGATTAAGCACTTATCAATAAGTTAAACTACAAAGTTGTTTTAACTAATTAATGGACAGTTTCAATTAAAACTTAAATTAAACTAAGAACTAAACATATTAAGCAAATATTAGACAGAATAAGCACTAAAGCAACTATATTAAGCATTAAATAAGCAGTCAAAAGAAGCTGAACAGTAAATAAGCTAAAATAGAGAAAAAGAAATGAGTACCTTTATCCCAGCTAAACAGGGATCTAAAATGCTCTTAAGAGCTTAAATCAACAAGCTCCAGCTTATCAAAGATAAGCTGGTAGAACCCATAAGCCCATCCATTATTGGCTTATCATCCAAATCAGCTTATTATACCCTTTTTCTTGAAACTGAGAGTAAAAGGCTTATTCAGCTAAGCTTTTAAGAGGCTTAGCTGAATAAGCAGTAGCTAAGAAGATTATGAGCTTACTTTGAGATTATTAGCTTAATTCTAAACATTTCTAAACCATGAAAGAATTTAAAAACACGATTTACTAAACTTAAACTTTTATTAATATAAAAGGAAGGATTACAATTCTTTTGGAAAGGAAAGTTACATTAATAAAATGACTTTTAAGCTAAAAAATTACAGTAAGCTAAAATAAACACTAAACTACTAAAAGCTAGACCCCTATCTTTACGTGAAGCCTCTTCTATTTATAGTGCTAAGCAGAAGGATCCAAAAGCACAAGGAGCGTCTCAATCTTCTAATCCAAGCCCTTGATTCTTGACCAATACCCACGCAATCATTTGGAGCCCTTAAATCTAGTACACGTCCCATCCACCAATTACAGCATGTAGGATTGCTAGCGTGTCATACTGAGTGTTAGAGGGTGTCAGCTAAGCCTTCTAGAAGGAGCTCATATGTGGGTGAATGAGATTTTACCTTGGTGTGCTCTGTGTGAAAACGAGGGAGGGAAAAGGGATAGATCAATAGTAAAGTTGACTCGTTTGACCCAGTGTGTTATATCTGTAGGAAACTAGAAGGGGGGGGGGGAGGTTGAATAGTTTATCGGTTAATTATCCGTTTAAAAAAACTTTGCTTATAAAATTGTTTGATTCTAGTTATATGTTAATCAATCAACAATATGAATCACAACTAAAGTATCTAATGTAATGAACTAACTAAACAATAACAATAAAGAGATAGAGAAAGAAATGATCAATCCTAGATACCAAGATTTATAGTGGTTCGGCAATGAAGCACCTCTTCATTCTTACTCCACTCCCCAAGTACTCCACTCGAGATTTCACTATGTCAACAAGCTCCCTTAAGGCGGAGAAAACCGTTTACACGTTGCTTACTTTCTTTTCCGACACTAAGCTAGATGTCAAGTCCTAATCTTAGCTAGAACCAATCTAAGACTTCACTAAATCTTTATACACTCATAAGATATATATATATACACCCTTGGATTGACACACAATCCAAATCACACAAATACACTATTTACACTATTGGATCTACACACAACCCAATTTACACAACAACACAAATTAATTGTAATAAAGATATGTGATCTTGAGGAAGAGAGAGAGATCACTTGATAACAAATCGTATGTAGAAGAATATGATTGTTCTTCTCTTGCACTTGATTAGAAGAAGAAAGGAGGAAGAAAGAATTAATCACTTGAAACAAGATCAATGTATGTTAGTGATCAAGATATGTGTTTTTAGAAAGAAAGAAAGATGAGAGAAAATTGGATCTGAAAAAATTTGTGGCAAGAGGTTATGTTTTTCAGATGGGTGGCCCAGTATTTATAGGGACAAAAAAAGTAGCCATTGCTGACGACGGTCCCGACGGTCTCTTATATATAAGGGGGCCACCAGGCCTATAACGGGGCCTCTGTAGACTACGCTCCCTTTTTTGTCTTTTTGTGGGGAATGTGTTATTTGTTTTAGAACCTTCCATTTTGGGGGGAAAAATCCGATTTCAAATTAATGGATTTAATAAAACATTTCTTTTATAAATAATTATTTGTAAAAACACTTTTGTAAAAATGTAAGGTTTAGGAAAGAAAAATTATTTTCTTGATCACTAATCATGTTTAATGATTTGTTTATCCATACCATAAGTGATTAATCTTAGAAATGGAATTTTACGATTAGTAATTTATAAACGTTTAATTTTATCGTAAACATTTTCATATTTTGTTATTATCAAAACATCGGGAGGTCAAAAAATATAAATAACGTTTTTAGACATTATTTGTATTAACAATCTCCCCCTTTTTGACGATGACAAAATATAAACTCATTGAGTATATAATTAGAAGTTTATAAATTATTAATGAGTTAAATTATATTTCTCCCCCTTTTTGTCGAATCCAAAAAGGTTGATCATCGAGTTGTAGTAGAGAGAAAGAAATCAACGATTAAAGACTCCCCCTTGTTCGGGGCACCAAGGGATCGGGATCTAATGATAAGTTGTTTGCTACAAAACAAGGTTAGAAGTACAAGTGCAAACCAACATAGCATGACAAATATCTCAACATTTTAAACCACACTTCATAAATAAAGTTCATTCAAATAAGAGAAATCATACATAGCCATGTAAAACTATATATGAAGATACAACATAGGATAATCATAACATAATGAAGCATATTAAAGCATAGATGAACATGATTCTAAAAACACATTAGTCCTAGAAGATTCATGATTCATAGATATGACTTTTTAAAACAAAATGTATTTGGGTTTTCCATTATTAAGCCATGTGAAAGGAGTCTATGGTGGTGGTGGAAAATGGATTGAGAAGGCGGTGGTTATAAGATATTCGAGATGAGAAAACATAATGTTCATTTCATCTTGAAGATTCAAATGGAGGTTACGGTTGTAGAAACAACAAATACAAGTTGATCCATGATAGTCATGATAGTTGTAGAAAAGAGGATGACCCATGATAGGTGGTTGAGGTGGTGGTGGAGATGGTGGTGATGAAGTTTTCATGGATGTGATCAAGCGGAGTAATTGGAGACAAATAAAGTGTGATATCAAAGAAGGATAACTTTGAAGTGGTTGAGGATTCAAAGGTCTAGGGGAACATCCAAGATGTTCACAAGCAAAGGGTTCAAATGGCTAGGAGAATTTGGTTCATATGAAGATGGTGGTGAAATTTGAAGTTTTGAGTGAAAGGAAGAAGATGTGTTTTCTTGACTTGATGATGTTTGATTAGTGGATGTAGTTTTTGATGGTGCATTTGGAGGAGTTGGAGATGAAGAAGTTGTTGTAGGTAAAGGTGTGGTGGTGACATCTTCATCACTAGAGATGTTGACAAACAATTGTCTAGGAGGGATTATGGTTAATTTGATTTTCATGGAAGGGTTTGAAGAAGAAGCATTTATGGAATTCATCATAGAGTATGGTTGAGGAAGATGAAGATGATAAGGATAATAGGAGAAGTTCATGATTTAAGGTGGAAGAGAAGGATTGAAAAAGAAAGGCATGGGGTTTGAAGATTTAGATTCCAAAATATGTTTATCAAAAAGAAAAAATCAGCTAGGCCTAGATGGGATAGTGGTCAACTGCATAAAAAATCAGGAGGTCACAGTAAAGAAATCCGTGACCTCTGACGGCGGTCCCATAAATACCCGATGGTCCCTAATGTATTGGGGGGCCGCCCAGTATTTAAGGGGGCCGTTTTCTGGAGTGGGGAAATTTTTCCAATTTTTCTGAAAAAACCTATATAAAGACATTTTCCTATTTTTGCACTCAATTCTATGTCATCATGAATCATCTAAGCCATAACAATCAAACATGTAGGATTAAGCATTCTAAATTCATTTCAAAAGAGCATACCAATTGACAAGTTCATAAGCATGCATAATATATTAAACATAACCAAAGTGTATTAGGGTGCATGCAAGCATAGGTTTAGGATGATAAAATCGAATGATCATCCAAGGCAAGTAATATTGCCTATACTAAGTTTCAAACTAGTGGCATAATATTAAATATCTAAGCATAGTAAATTAGTAAGTAGTATAGATAATAATGTCTTAAAATAATTCCCTCATTGCTTACTTCTTAATGTTCCTCCATAACCTTCTAAGACTCTTTTCAATTGACCTAACTTTACCACGTTGCTCATCTCATAATTGGACTTGATGGTTGATGAATTTAATTTGGCGGGTGTAAAATGGTTTAAGGTGAGGTTTAATGTTAGGTGGGTTTTGAAAAACTTGAGGAACTTGATCGGTTAAGGAATTGACATAACGAATAGGGGAAGGAGTGCTTGCACGCGAGGTCCCATCATCATCATCATCATTGAGATGAGATGAGGATGGTTGATCGAAGGCAGAAGAAAAAGAAGTGGAATGACGACCTTTTCTCATGCCATGATCCCTTCTTGGTTTTCGCTCTAATTAAGCAGCAAGAGGAGTCATGACACGATCGTACAAGACATAGGACTCGTTGTTCAACTCGGGAAATTCACTCATGATGAATGTAAACAAACGGGTTAATAGCATACCATAGGGTAGGAGTAACCTAGCTTGCTTAGTGACCCACTCCATTCGTTTTGCCCTGTAATAGGCAAGATTGAATCTTTCAGAGTGAACGGCATAGTAAAGCATAAAACAAAGACATGTGGGAACATGATCCGATTACCCCTTAGATAAAAGAAGTTTTCCCGTATGATTTCCTCTAAAGGTTTTAAAGTTGGTATGATTTCACGAGTGAGAATTTGATAATCATGAACATCAATCTCCTCCTCATGACGGATGCGACGGACTTGTCCTTCTTGGTCAATTCGAATAGATGAAATGATGTCCTAGATGGAAGGAGGGTTGGTTTGATATGGACCATCCGAAGGGATACCATATGCCAACTCATCAAGTCTCCATCTATCGGTAAAGACACACTCTCCTTCACAGGGAATGCCAAGAATTTGAGCAAAATTCTCAAGAGAGTAAGAAAAGAGTTGATTTTGAATCACAAACTTGACAAACATTTCACCTTTGTCAGAATAACTCAAAGGATACTGACTATAAATCTCAAGAATAAAACAAGGACACACTTGTTCATTGATTTCAAGAAGACACTCAAACTCGATAAAATCAAACAAAGATTGAGCATAGTTTAGATCCGTAAAGTTATCAAAAACCACCCGACCCTCGTGAATGTAACGTTCTTCAAGGTTTCTTATTTTTTTCTTTTATTGGAGGACGAAACTCATGTGAAATTATAGGAATATAGTGTCTTGTATTTTTGTAATCTTCAGAGGATTTGCGAGGCATGATTCCCTAGAAGAAAAATAAAATCACAATCTATTACTTTTCATATGTAATATGTTATGGACATTGTTTCTAGTATGTGCCTAAATGTAACAAATGTGGAGTAACGATTAACTCGACCAAAATATAAAATCCTAAGAGTTAACCCAAACACTCCTTAGTTTGATTTTGCTCAGCCAAACAAGTTGAAAAATACATATGAATTATGTATCTCGAAATTTGTTTATGAGATCATTATGCATGTATTTGAAAACGTTTTTAGGTTGTATTGACAATGCATAACAACAATTTTATTGTATTCCTAACGTGAGTTATTTGAAAATAAAATTGGGGTTTTGGTTCAAAATTAATTTTTCGCTTAATTTTACTAATGTATGCAAATCCTATGTCTACGTGAAACATATTAGTTATACATTGTATCCTACTACTCTTAATTGCATAAAATTGAAGGAAAAATCAAAAATCCCCAATTTCAATTTTTGGTGTTCATCATGAACCCTAGACTCAAATTGAAAGAAAATAGATGAAATGACTTACAATTGATGATCTTTGTGATATTAGGATTGATTATTAGTGTTGATTTGATCTTCAATTGAAGTTTTAGTGGTTGATTTTGAGTTTTGGTAGGTTTTGGTTCGAGTTCGTCAATGGCAGCAAGGAAGGGGGTGTTTGTTTTTTCAGTTTTGGAAAATTTTGTTTAAGTGTCCCATTTTGTGACTTGTTGGTGGCGATCCCTTAATTCTTGGCGGTCCCAAATATATTGGGGGGCCGCCTATATGGGGGCCGCTTTCAGTAAGGATTTTTGGGCTTGATTTTGACAAAGATTTTGCTAAGAAGAGTGAGTTTTTAATTTGCATTTCATGAATTAAACATGCTTAAAGTACTTCGGATGAAGTATTTAAGTTGTCACGACATGGAATGGAACACGGACTAGAATTAAGATAGAAGAATAAGAATCGAACTTATAAGATTTATGGAATATGTTCCATCATTCCTAAACCAAGACATATATAGTTAAACGATTCACGTTTATGGGGTTTAGTAAGAATGTCGGCGATGGACGACACTTTTTTGATTGAGATATGTCCTTTTTGGACATTATCATAAAGAAAGTGATGACGTATTTTGATGTGTTTGGTACGAGAATGTTGCACCGGGTTTTTGCTAAGGTCAATCGCGCCTTTGTTGTCGCACATGATGGGAACATCGTCGAGTCATACGTCGTAGTCGATGAGAGCTTGTTTCATCCATAGTGCTTGTTGACATGCCTTTTCAACGCTTACGTATTCGGCTTCGGTAGTGGATAGAGAAAGAGATGTTTGTTTCTTTGAGAACCAAGATGTTAAACAATATCCCACGGACGTACAAATACCGCTAGTGCTCTTTCGGTCCACATAATCTCCTGCATGATTAGAGTCGGTATATACTACGGTTTCTATGCCAGTCCCCTTAGGATACCATAATCCTAAGTGCGTAGTGCCTTTAATGTATCAGAAGATACG
>BQNB010052563.1:4034-40434 GCA_026074375.1 Tanacetum coccineum
AAACAATAGTACTCGTTTCCCGCTAATCTCTCGAGCATTTAGTCCATAAACGGTAGTGGAAAGTGGTCTTTACGGGTGGCTTCATTTAACTTTCGGTAGTCAATGCATACATGCCAACCCGTAACCAATCGAGTAGGAATTAACTGGTTTTCATCATTTTCAACAACGGTAAAGCCACCTTCTTTCGGTACGCAATGTACGGGGCTTACCCAAGGACTATCCGAGATCGGGTAAATTAATCCAGCGTCAAGAAGTTTTTCAACTTGCTTTTTGATGACATCATGGATTTTTGGATTCACCCGTCTTTGGTGTTGAATTGCCGGTTTGTAGTCCTCTTCCATAAGAATCTTGTAAGTACAAAATTCTGGGTTAATACCCTTAATGTCGAAGAGTTTCCACGCGATGGCTCGCTTGTGTGACTTCAAAACTTTTATGAGAGCGGCATTTTCCTCGACACTCAAGTCTTTAGCAATTATGACGGGCAACTTGTCGTCCTTTGAGATGAGGAGGTAAGTCCTTGAGTTCGACCTCGGGAGGTTCATCAATTGAAGATTTATCATTTTTAGCTTCACAAACTTTGAGTTCTTTTCGAATTTCAGGAAAATAATTTCCTTAAGTGGGAGGGGGTAATGATGGATCATCATTGAGAAATGCTTCAAGAAGAAGAATATCCCCCTCCGGGTCGTAATAAGAGTGATCAACTTCCGGTGAAGTTGGATCATCTTCAAGAGCGAGGAAAGCATCGACTTCCTCGAGAATAAAATCACTATCCTCGAAGGGAGTGAGGGTCGGAGAAGAGGTAGAAACGATCGAGCCATAATAAGGAGTGGGATTGCCACTCGCGATCACATCGGAGAAACTGAGA
Organism: Tanacetum coccineum; assembly: GCA_026074375.1. NCBI lineage: Eukaryota > Viridiplantae > Streptophyta > Magnoliopsida > Asterales > Asteraceae > Tanacetum > Tanacetum coccineum. Next base: position 4,900 of record BQNB010052563.1, read on the forward strand.
ACTTCTTGAGAATACACCTCACAAGCCATTTCAATAACGTCGATTCGGTTAACCGAACTATTATCATATTTAGAGGAGTATCTCGAAGTTTGATCAAGATTGAATGTTACGGCTTCTTTTCCAACACGAAGAGTTAATTCTCCTTCGTAAACATCAATCAAAGCACATCCGGTCTTTAAGAAGGATCTCCCGAGAATTAGGGGAACTCAGGGATCGGCATCAAAGTCTACGACTACAAAGTCGACCGAGAAATGGAACTTTCCTACTTTTACGTAGACATCTTCGGCGATACCGATCGGTTGGGAGATCGAACGGTCCTCAAGTTCAAGAGTCATGCAAGTAGGAGTGAGCTCCGGAAGAGAAACTTTTTTCCACACGGATAATGGCATGAGATTTATGCTAGTGCCAAGATCGGCCAAGGCTAAGCACTCATCCATTCCGGGAAAATCACATGGTATGAGAAATTTGCCGAGGTCTCTAAGTTTTTCGGGTAACTTTTTGAGGAGGACCGCCGAGCAATGCTCATTCAATAGAGTTCTAGCCAATTCAAACAATTTCTTTTTGTTACTAATTAAACTCTTAAGTGTCGAAGCAAATTTAGGCATGAGAATTAAAGCATCCGCGAAGCTAATGTCGAAATGAAAGTCTTGAAAGATTTGGTTAAATTTCTCAACTTGATTGTTAGCTTTTTCGCGGATCTTTTGGTCATTAAGTCTAGACGGATATGGAATTGATGGTTTTGGGTTAGGCATCGAAACACTAACGGGAGCAACAACGGTCTCATAATTTGGTACTTAAGGTTGAACTTAGACAACAGGAGGTTGGACGTCTTTGGTGCTTCCGTTATTAGTAGAAGGAACCGTGTCCTTTGTCACCTCGGTTTCACGTTCCACTACTTTAGGAGGAGAAGAAGAAGTAGTAGGAATCGTGGGTCCTTGATAAGCAACACCGCTTCGGGTGGTAATACCCTTCAAATCTTCCTTCGGGTTAGTAATGGTATTACTAGGGAGTGTCCCTGAACCTGAAGTAGAAGCGGTATTGGAATTCACGAACTTGGTAAGCATGTCCGTTAAATTGGTCATTTGATTTTGCAAGTTTTGATTTTGATTTTGCATATTTCTCATAACTGCATCATTAGCTTTGACGTAGTTTTGAAAGTCTTCCTTCGACACACCTTGTGTTTGAGGAGCAGAAGCTTGGTAAGGTGGAGCTTGGTGAACCGGAGGTTGATTATTCCCCCGGTTTTGGTTGTAACGGTTTTGGTTATTTCCTTGGTTTTGTTGAACGGGAGGAAAACCGGGAGGTCGAATTTGATTTGCAATCGGGGGTCGGTAACCGGTATTTCCTTGATTGAAATTAGTCGCGGCGGATTGAGAGACGTATTCTTGAATATTGTCACGATAAACGTTGCCATCGGTGGCGGGACAATTTCGGTAAGAATGAGCACCACCGCAATAACCATACAATTTTTTGAGCAAATTGTCAGCCATAAACGGATTTGAGAAGTCTTTACCAAGAGTTCGTTTGTCTCCAGGACCTACCAGTCCTTATTCTGTTAGACATGTTTGGCTGATAACCTAATTGTTTTGTGTTATTGCACTGCACCTCCACCAAGTGTTATCCTCTACAACTCTATTTTACTTAACAGCTCGCTAGCTATATACCACAGCTCTGAAAATTCTTTCAAACATTTACAAATTTATTGTTGCTGAGCTTGTTTCTCAATTAACTTCAAAGAGTTGATAGCAGACCTCATCTTTTCTATCTCCCAAAAGCTTCTTTTCAAGCATAGCTTTGTCAAACTCTGGGTGGTATGGATACTAACCTCCATTCAGCATTATAAATGTGTGCAGCCTCCCACAGTCAAACAATGAACACTGGCAGCTATGAAATATCTCCAATTAAGTATATGTTGATGATGTCGCAACTACCAAATAGCATCCTCTTTAGATGAGGATCAAACATAATCTTAGATCCCCTCATAAACCATTTCTAATTCTTCTCAGGCCTGTTATCTCCAACATCAACATCATCAGCCTATAAACTCCTTGAGATTATCTCTTATTAAATCATCGAATAAGCCAAAGGAAAGATTCACATATACCACATTCAGTGTTATCTTAGCCGCTGATGATTCTGAAAGCCCCTTTCTTTCCAGTCTTGATAATAATGCCATTATAACTATCTTTGGCCAGGTGCTGTCCTTTGGAATTGAACTCATTGGAAACTCATTCTAAAAAGATGGTTTTGATCCCACTCTTTCCTCCATGTAGTCTTCAACATCCTCCACATTGCTAGACTTTGCAGATTCAGGCTCTTCTGCCTCCTTTCCTTGCCAAAAATTTCTTTTTATGTATACTTAAAACTGCTTTTTAATCTAAAATTCCTCTTTCAACTTTTCACTGACTAATTAATCCTTCCTTAGGAAAAGAAACATCCGCCCTTGTGTCAGACTTTAGCCTTCTTGGAAATTCTGTTTGAAGCTCTACACCTGTTCTTTCCTACTCACTTTCTCTGACCATATGCAAAACCTTAGTCCATGCTTCTCTGTAAGCTTCTTTATCTGAGCCAATTTCCATCCATCCTGATTCTTTAAATAAGTGGCCATATACTATTTTTGCAGAGCCTGGGTCATTGGTTTATCTCTTTGAGCTTTTGCCTTTTGCTCTGCAATAAGTTTTCTTCTCTGACTTATCAAACCCATCATTCTCTGAGCATAATCAGCCTCAGATACATCCTTCATCATCCAATCACTTTGACCAGATCTGCATTTTGCTTCCATTTAGACCACCGAATTGCGTCCTAATCTTCTTCTGTATAAAAATAGCAGCCTCTTGTTCTTGTGCCATTCTTTTCCTTTTGAGCTTCACAACTCTAACCCCTCTTGCAATTCCTTTTTGCAGCCAATCATCCTGTCTTTTAGATTCTTCTCTCCTTGCATATCAGCCTCCCTCCTCAGCTTGTATTCTGCTACTCTGCCCAAACTAGCCTGCTGTCTTCTCTGATTTTGTTTTTCTTTGTTCTTTTTGGTCTGAGGAGTCTCTTCCAATACTCTTGCATTCCTTTTCTTTGACTAAGCACTAACAATGTTTACCACCAGAACTAATTTTTTTCACTAGCAGAACTTAATATCCTGTGAAACCAATACTAACACTTCGAAACCAGTACTAAGCTTCTTCGAAACAATACTATCACTTCAGCATCCAGTCTCTTCCTTACTCCAGTCTTAACATTTCTCCTCTTGGTCTGATTTGCTAAGGGGCTTCAGCTAGAGTTTTTCACAGCTGCTCTAAACCTTAGGACTAATATATGTTTCTACCCTAAAGATTTGCCTTGTTGAAGTCTTCAAAAAACTTCTGATTCATAATTTTTTGTAAATTCCCTCCCCTGTTTGGAGAGAATTTTCAGCACCTCATCTTCAATCAGTGAAACCACTCGTATTGCCCTCTTGACAACCTTTTCCAATTTCCTTAACTTTTCTTCACCAACTTCACTATTGCATTCCCCATAGAATTTCTGTAGTCAGCTTGATTAATCCTTCTCCAAGCTTTCAATCCTGGTCATTAACTGTGGAACCAGTTAAAAAAGATCATCTACTGACATGTGCCCTGTTTCTGCCTCATGAGTATGAGTAGGAGCCTGGGTTTGTGGAATGTCAAATTCTTGTTTAGGTGATGCTGTTGGTGTTCCAGGAGATGGCTTTTTGCTCAAATGGGTGCTCCAAAGGTTTTCATGTTCAGGTGCAGTAAGAAGGTGAATGAATGGTTCAATTTTGGTTTAGTTACAATGTAGGGGAATGTGGGATTCAGTTGGTGCAGGTAGAGATTAGTGTGGTGGAACGGTAAGTAATGTATGGTTGAAGATTGATTCCAAGCTTGATCTGCTTGACCTCATTTTGAGCAACAACAGCAACCATAAGCAGCAATAATCTTGGTACCTACTAAAACCCTTTTTAATGTTTTCTATAAATCTTTTGTCAAGGCCACAGCCAAATAAGGTTTTGCCTTCAGTTTGTATTTTCCGAAAAATCATTTGGTAGAAAGCGAGGGTACATCAAAAACTTAGTTTTACTTTCTAAAATAGCCACCATTACCATCAAAATCAATTTAAAAAGTTATAAACCCGGCCAGTCAGTGAAAGACAAATCAAAGCAGATTGCATAATGCAACCAAATTGATCCCATCCACCACTTTTATAGCTTACGCATTGTAAAAAATATGATGGAACCAAGAGTCTCCATCAGGTGTGAAAAAGATTTTCCAAAAAGAAAAGAACCATCGTTGGATACCCTTTATTTCCCATCCCCCTAGTCAAAAATAGTCAGTATTGTGGTTCAACAATGAAATCCCCTGAAGCAAAATCCGACAAATTGAACTTACTATACTTCGAACAGATGCCTCAGTGATTGTATACTCAAGAGTATCTATGGTTGCTCTTAGTTCTAGAGTCCCATCAGCAAGAGTTGAGGCAGTTGCAGTCTGCCAAAACTGTTTGACTAGGGAGTCATGGATAGTAGGATTGTGAGTCAAGCATACCTGATATGCGAGCCTTTTAAGAAATCTACTAATCTCCTCTTAAACCCTGCACTTTCTTCAGGTTTCTTTAAGAATCCCACTTGGTTATGCTTGTCGCAGTATTTCATGGAAGTCATTCGTTGAAATGGTAGTAAAAGGTGTAATGTTTGTAATATATCAACTGGGTTTGACTCGTTTTGGTAACTTAGTACTGATTGTAGCTGCTAATTGACTTTATATGCGAAAAATAATGAATTTCAATTGTCCTTTCGAGAAAATAGGCTCTTTTTAATGAACAAAACTATTTTAGGTGAGATAAAACAGTAAATATCCAATTTGTATCATTATCCGCTTAAATATCCTCGCAATTTGTTATAACGGTCATATTTAGAGAAAAGTCAAAGTTGTGAGACCAAACAGTACTAACGACTAGTTACCAGTATTAATATTGGCCTACCAGACTTAAATCTGGTCAACCAGTATTAACATTTTATTGTCAGAACTAACAATAAGCTTACCAGGATTAACTAGTAAACTATTAGAATTAATATTGACAATACCATAATTAACTTTTGCACAACTTCAGTTCAACTCTAATCCATGCTCCAATGCAATCCAAGTATAACCTGAAAAATGTTAAGCCACACAAAAAATATACTACAAAACTATTCAAAAACACTATGGAACTAGATCTATTATTTGTTTAATAACTAGTCGTAAAAATAAATAACCAATCATAATTACATTCCCTACTAACTATATATCTAGGTTTTGACACAACTAAACATTTTAATCTACCCTTAAATGTAGCTATGGATTATATCCCATAACCAATATGAACCACTAAGAAGTGATCCTTGAGTCCATCAAAATGCTTTGGTCAATAGGTCCAGATCTACTTGAAGTCTCTGGTGAATTTCTCCACCCTAATGACTTCTTCTCCATAAGAATCTCGTATATATGTGGTTTCTATCCTCTATGTGCTTTGTCTTGGAGTGATACACAGGATTCTTCACAACGCATATGGTGCTTTCATTATCAATGTGAATTTTGGTATTCATGAAATTGAAACCATAGTCCAACATTTAATTCTGAATCCACAAATACTTGTCCACTAGCACTTGCATCAGCTCACATATTTAGCTTCTGTGTAAGGTACCACTATTTTGTTTGTTTCTTGCATATGCCATGAAATTAACTGCTCCAAGAAATTGACAACCACCAGTTGTGGATTTCCTGTCAAGGTTTGCCCCAACATAGTCCCCACTATCTGAGTAAGCTTCCAGGTCAAAAGATGATTCTCTAGGATACCATAAGCCCAAATTGGGTTTGCCCTTAAGGTACTTAAAGATTCTCTTCACAGCATTAAGGTGTGAAGTCTTGGGAGTAACCTGAAAATGAGAACAAGCACATACTGCAAACATTATATCAGGCCTAGAGGCAGTTAAATACATGAGAGAACCTATCATGGATCTGTATAAGTTTACATCCACATCAACACCTTCCTCATCTTTGGTCAATGCCATCTTGTCTCCATAGGGTTATTGCAGTTTCCCCACACTGGAAGTCACACTTTTTCAGCAAAGTCTGCAACATACTTGATTGAGAAATAAAAATTCCATATGTCTTTTGCTTTACTTGCAATCCCAAGGAAGAGATATAGTTCACCCATACTAAACATCATTAAATCTACCTTTCATCAATGCCTCAAATTCATCACACCAAGACTTTCTAGTAGAGCCAAAAATGATATCATCTACATACACTTGAACCAGCATGATATCCTTCTTATCCTTCTTAATAAACAAAGTCTTGTCAATCGTACCCCTTCTGAACCAGATTACTAGAAGATGTTGATAGAAGAAGCATACCAAGCTCTAGGAGCTTGATGTAATCCAGATAAAGCTTGACAACCCTTATAAACCGTTCTTCGGAAGATCAGGAACAACAAAACCAGGAGGATTGAGAAACATACACTCTTCATCTATAGTGACCATACAGGAATGTACTTTTACATCCATTTGGTATACTATGAAACCCCATAAATGAGTGCAAAGGCTAAAAACAACTCTATATAGCATCTATTCTTCCAACAGAAGCAAAAAACTCCATCATAGTCAATACCCTCTTTTCTTGTCTGTGCCCTGGGCCACTAGTCTTGCCTTATTTCTGACAACTACTCCTCTTTCATCCCTTTTGTTTTTGTATACCCATTTATTTACCAATCACCTATGCTTGATGAGTAGATCTACTAAATCCATACCTGTTGCAGCCTAAACTGTACTAACTTCTCTTCATAGCCATCAACCAACTGTCATCTTTAGAGCATCAAAATCTTTTTAGGTTCCTCCTGAATAAGAAAGCAGGCAAAACAAACAATGCTGTTGAATCTTGTAATTGATCTGTTCGTGCTTTTGAACCAAAAATAAAACCCCCCCTTTTACAAAGTCATGTGCCCTTAATTTGCTGCTAGCACTCTGCACTATTTGCACAGATTACTTAGGATCACCCAGTATTTGACTTTGTGGGTGAATGTTGTGTATCCTAAGAGTAGGAATGAGACTAACAGCTACTTCTGTTGGTAAGTTTTGAAATCTTGGACCATTCCCCTCTCATCAAAAGAAGCCTCTCAAAAACCCTTACTGAGGTTTGTTAAAGATTTGTGAGCTCTGGCATATCGAATCTCAGACAGCAGGTAGAGTATTATCTTGTCCAATACCAGAATTACTGAGTTAGTACTGGTACACTTTTTTTTAGGTACTGATCCCATAAATGCTTTTGAGCAATGTCTCATACCAATTCTTTTCTAAAAGCTAGAATTTCAGGAGTATCTTCTGAAATGCCAGTAGAATAAGCTTCCTTCTCTTGTGTTTTAAGGTTTTGAAGCTCTATCAAAAACTCCTCTGCCTTTGAATTAGTAGAAGACATCCTTGGTCTAACTTTTGCTGCAGTATGCTTGACTATTGTATGTACAACAATAGCCTCCTCAGCCGCATCTTTTTCCCTCAGAATACATTTGATTAGGAGTTTGTAGTGTTTTCTGCACTGTTAGTCACTACAGAAGTAACCTGCAGTGGTTAGTTTGATCATCCAAAGACACGAAAAAAGTTAATAAATCAGTTATAATCATATTAAACAATACATCGATAACCCTACTCCTTTCACATTAGATTTTTCTTTAAGAAATTTTACATGCAAATTACTTCTATAACCTTTTTTGTCACTAAATTTTATATAACCCTAAAGGCTTATTGCCTATTTAGAGAGTAACCCAACTAAGAAACCCTCATCACACTTTTCATCAAACTTGCCAAGCACATTTAAGTTTAGCTCTTTCTTCTGCAAAGAACTTCTTTCTCTGATTTACTAACTCTACCATCTTCTTTGCAAAGTCTTCTTCTGGCAACTCTTTCCCTAGCACATTCTTTGTCAATTCTGCATTAGCTTCAAGCTTAGCTCTAATGGCATCCCAATCTTCTTCAGTGTAGTGTTGAGCTTTAAATTGAACTTGAGCTTTTCTTTTCTTTTGTTGCTCAGTTAACTCTTCTTTTTCTGCCAATCTTTTAGCCAATAAAGCATCCAAATGAACTTGTTTTGCAGTTTCTTCTTCTTCTAGAGTTTGCAATCTTATGGCTTCTGCAAGACTATCTTCTTCTTGTTGAATTTGTTCTTTAGTTCTTTTGGAAGCTTGAGCTTGTTCAACAATCATTGGAGCTTTTCCTTCCCTTTGGCATCTAGCAGAACTAACTAGTCCACTACCAGTACTAACTCCTAAGCCACCAGTATTAACTTCTTCAAAGCCAGTACTAATATCTTCATAGCCAGTACTAATATCTTCAAAGCCAGTATCAATGTGTTTTCCCTTGGACTCTTTTCTCCTCTTATATCTTTTACCCTTATCAACTGACTTTGACATCTGAGAAGCAACCTTTGACAGAGTTTTAGCTGCTTCCAAGGTTGTAGGGATGATATCTTCCTCCCCTAAAGTTTTTCCTTATGTAGGAGTCTTAAAAACATCTGATTTATCCTTCACCATATTCCTAACCATTTCATCTAAACCTTCCTCTTGTAAATTTATCCTTACAGGAGGCCTTGTGTTGCTTACCTTTTTGGCAGGCAACACATGTATGGTCATATCAAAACTGTACATATTGTGTTGCCTAGGGACCTTTAGAAGTATTTGATTTTCATCAGGCATCTTAAAGTCAGGAGACACAACAAGACATTCAGTTTCAGTAAAAAGAACCTTGTGCTGCTTATCACATATTTGTGATATTGAGAAAATATTAAAATGCCCAAGTTCTTTTACAAAAGACACACTATAAAAATCTAAATTACCAACTCTTATTCTGCCTTTACTAGTTACGTAGCCTTTGCTACCTCCAAAGGTAACAGATCCCCCTTTGCATTTTTCAAAATCATCCAGGTGATCCTTGTTACCAGTCATGTGCCCTGAGCATCCACTATCAAATATAACTCTGTCATCCATGTTCTTGAGTGGATGATCCTGCACATGAAAAATAAAATTACTTCTCATAGGGACCCAAGCCTTGTTTAGGCTTGGAGGTCTACTTGGTGGTCCTTTACATTTACAGTTCAATAAATTGGATCCACTATTAAAATTGGAGTATTGTGTATGTTTTCTCCTCCAATTAATAACCTGCTGAGGGTCTTAACAGCAGTGCCCCAATTTCCTTTTACAGCATGAGTATAAGACATTTTTGCTGTATTTCTAACAAATGGTCTTCTCACAGGTGAATGTGATTTTGAAAAATTACTTCTTGTTTTTTAAAACTTATTCACGCCGAGGTCTTACAGACAAAAACTGTTTGAGTTACTGGTATTTATTGGTTGTTTAGCTTTAACAGTATTAATATTAAAACTACCAGTATTAACATTAGACCTGACAGAATTAACATTTTGCCTAACAGAATTAACAGTTGCCCTACCAGTATTAACATTAGGTCTAACAGAATTAACATTTGCCCTACCAGTATTGAGTTGTACTGGTCTAGGTACAAAGTGATTAGCATGATTAACCCTGTTTGCATTGTTCCATACTGGTTTGGCCACCCCATTACCAGTATTAAAAACCCTTTGTTTCTTAAGCTCAGCCTCTCTTGCCATTTTCTTTTCATAAAAGTCACAATCTCTTACAATACTTAGGCTGCCACAAACAAAACACTTTTTCTTGATGAAAGAGTAACCTTCCCCTAGTTTTCTTTCCATCATTTCATCCCAATTCTTTCCGTTAACTTTATGTGTCTCTTGATTTTTCATTTGTTGCCTAGGAGTTTTTACGTGTGTTACACAACTAGGTTCAACTTCTTTTGATTCAGACACAACTTTTTCATTAGTTGTAACAGACTTAAACGTAGACATCTCATTTGGTATACTTATACTTTCTGATTCAGACTCAGAAGAGTGCTCAGAGGGATTTCCAAAAGATCCTTCACTGTCATTTGATTGACAGGTAGAGTTTCATTAGATTTGTCATTTCAGATGTCACTAAGCCAGGCTTTTGAGGTCCCTTTTTACCATAAACATACAAAGATTCATTAATTTCCTGTTGTGGTTTAGGAGTATAGTCCCCAATTAAGGGATGTGGAATTCCTTTGAAACTATCAGTCTTTGAAAATCTACTGTATAAAGGTTTGTCAATGAAGTATTCTTCTATATAATTAAACACAGTACGATAATTTCTTTCCTCATAAGCTAAACCTCCATCAGTTTTGATTTTATTTCATACCCTAAGCAAACTTTACTATTGAACTCATACCAGAATCACTAATTTCCAAAGGTTTTTAGAAGAATCCTTCCATGAATCTACTGTTTTCTGCAATTGTTCCTTTTCTTTTACAGCTTTCATTCCTATTCTCCTATATTTTTTAAGCTTTTCATCTTTTTCATATAATGCATTTGCCTGAAATGTAAGCTGTTCATTTAAAGATAATTGCTGCTTTTGAAAAGTAACAACTTGAGCTTCTAATTTCTTAACAGCTTGATCATAGGCAAGTATTTTTACTTCTTGTTCACCTAACTGATTTGTTTGTTCATCACACAGTGTTTTAAGTTTATTATATGAATCAATGCAAGTTTTAGAACATAATGATACCTCATTATTTGAGCTGATTGCTATGAGTGCATGATTTGTCTCTACTTCTTCTATTGTACGTTCTCCCCAATTGACAACACCATCATCCATAGTCAGTAAACAGTTCTGATTCTGCTCTTTCTTTCCAGCTCCTTGATCTTTAAAAATGAGTCTCTCTTCTTTCCATCATTTGTCCCCTTTGATGTGCATTCCCTAGCAAAATGACCAGTGTTGTGACATTTGAAACATTCAAGCTTCTTTTTGTCAAAACCAACAGGTTTGTTTCCATCAATCCGGACTCTCCTTCCAGTCTTCTTGTAGAACTTCTTCATTCGAATAGCAATCATTGCTATCTGCCAGTTTATGTCCATCTCTTCAATTAGGTCTTCATGAAGCAAGTCCAAATCTTCTGATTGTTTGGCAAAGAGTGAATAAATAACTTCATCAGCAAAACCTAGCAGGGAACCTTCTCTTTCTGGATATATTGTTTGAAGAAGTAGAAGGAGATATTAAGTACATGTACGCACTAGTATGACCAAATTTAACCTGTTAGGGCTGCTTTCTTGTTGTTGTGAAACAAAAGCAACATTTTGGGCACTGCTAGCGGATTTTGTGGTACTTGTTAGTTCCTGCTCAAAAACCCTAAGGTTATTATACAAGTCATCAATGGATAAAGTGTCAATATCTGGTTTGGTTCATAGGTCATTGCCAGATTTGACCAAGCTGGGGGCAAAGATCTGAGAAACTTGTGATTTACATCCTCAGTGGATACTTCAGCACCATGAGCTTCCAACTGTGAGAGTAGTTGTTGGAATCTGTCATATCCCTTTTCTAACCCTTCTGAACTTGATATAGTAAATGCTTCAAACTGTTGTTTTAAAACAGCTTTCTGCATCTTCTTTGAATTTGCATTACCACCAAACCTAGTCCTTATGGCTTCCCAAATTTCTTTTGCATCGTCCATTCCATGAAATCTTCTCAGATGTTCCTTGGGAATGGCCATAAGTAAGATGGTTCTTGCCTTCCTTTCCTTTTCAACAGCATGAATTTCTGCAGCAGATACTGGTGGAAGTATTCTAACAACACCATCTTTTCCAGTTGAGATTCTCTTCTTAGAATTTCCATTCTGAATTACCTTCCAAACATCATTGTCAATATATTCAAGGTAATGCTCCATCTCCATGGCCCATATATCATACTCCTCCTTCTTCAGAATTGGGAGTTTGATATTTGAGATAGTGGTTGTTGTAGGAATGAGTTGTTGTTGTTGTTGTTTTGGTTTATTGGTTGCAGTACCATTATCTGATGCATCTTCATGGTATGATGCTTCATCATCACTAAGATGTTGAGAGAAATCATCATTAGCAGGTTGAGACATTTTTCTAGATCTGAAAGTGATTGTTTGTGTTCTTGTGATTCTTCTTACTCAGAGTCCCTCTAGAGGCTCTGATACCACTTGTAGGTCCAAAGTCTTGGATCTGTTTAGCCTTTTGTAAGACAATAGCTAACTTGGATAAATCCAAATCAACTATATGAGAGACAATAACTATGAATACTATGTGTTAATGCGGAATCTTAACACAAGTACTAAGAAGAACACAATGTAAAACTTTGCTATTTTCTATTGATTTCTATTAGGGTTCTATATCAAACACTATGCCGTAGGGTTCCTTTTATACACCAAGGAAACCCTAATGGGCTTTACAAACGTGTGAAAGGATAATACATATCCTTTCCTAAGATATCTCTAAGATAACTATTAAGATAACTATTCTGTTACATAAACAGACTTAACTAGACAAGGCCAGTACTAACTATAGTACTGTCAGACTTAACTATGTCTACCAGACTTAACTCTATAACTACCAGACTTAAGTCTGTTTACAATAATTCCTAACATTTACTCAAAAGAAATGTTCCGAAAATTGCCACCCACCCCAAATGTAATTTATGCATATAACGTGATAAACTATTTTAGGCAGAAAGTGTTTGACTTGACCTTTGACCTAACCTGTAACAAAGTCACTTGTTATGTCCCATAATTTGAGTTGACCGACACACCGATCTTACTGCCATACCTCCCACCCCCTCTCTTCTCTCATTAGCTGAATAATGAACTGTTTTGTAGTAGGAGATGCGGGAAGGCGAGTTGAATCTAAAGCTAAATTAGAAGCAAATCCAAAGAGGCACCTCGACTCGGAAATACCACAACAGACATTATTGGAGGTATTTATGGCTTTATTTTTTATACTTTTGACAACCAGCTCCCATTGTAGGGGGTGTTTGTTTCGGCTTATATAGCTGGTGTGCGATGATATTATCAAGTAGATTGATTTAGAGTGAAATTGAGAACAATAATCTGATATGATAGGGCAAGATGTATATAGATTAGTGCATTATGTTTTTAAACGTCCTAGACGAGAAATTTAGAGAAGTCAAGTTTATGTCTTTGTCATTTTAAGATGAGCTACTAGGCAACTCAAATAAGCATTTCCTAAACAACCTCTAGAAATATTATTTTTTACTAAAAGTATATGATCTGTTAATTAATAAGCTGAGCTAAACCCCCCATAATTATGAATCAGTGGAGGTTAGATAAGCGAGAGTTTATACAGTAGGTTGTGTTGTTATGAGGGGGTGTTCAAGAATCATTGTTTCTAACAATTTCGTTGTAGCTTTAGTATTTGGTGGTTTTCTTATACAGATTTGATTTTAGATTTTGATTATGGGTTTGAGTAGATAAGGATCTTTATTTGTATTTTTGGGTGTTGATATTAGGGGGTGTTTTTTTGTGCAGCCGGAGCTTTGCTGATTCAGTGGCTGATAGATCTATTTGGGGTTCTGAAGCCGTAGATTTCTTATCAGATTAGTTATTGGAACAAGAAGAGGTACTATACTTTTTTCTTTTTTAGTTTGCACACCTCTTCTCGTCATAATTTGCTTAGCTTCAAATAATGATCAAATTTCTATATATGAGGTATTTGGATGTGCATTTTGAATGATGTAATGTTATATGACATAGTCAAAATTAGATATTACATTGTAATATAACGTATTGTAGAACTCTCAAATAAGCTGACATTTTTGCTATACGCCATCCTTGACGCTTACACATCATAAAATGGAAAGGACATTGCATATAGATCCAAAATGGATCTTATTGGGTTGTAGGGGTGTTTGGATATGCATTTAAGTTGATTGATGGTGCAGTATACATCTTCGACTGTTTAGTAAAAGTGATTAGGTAAATGCTTACGGTTTTCTGAGTATCTGGGTCACATTGTGATTTTTGATAAATAGGCAAGGAGTTGTTGCACCAAATCCAGACAGAGGTAAACATGTCTGTTTATCTCTAGCTTTAATTCGCTGAGTACTTGATAAAGTGATTTAATTCTGATCATTCAAGTTACAGTAATGAGATTTACAATGCATAGCGAAACTCCCAGACATACATTATAGGAGTGTTGTTTTAGTGCTATGTCCCTTTAGAATTTATGATATACTTTGTAATCATAACTTTCGTTTTAGTCATACTTAATATCTTTTTGGGTTGCTTATTATACGAGGTCACTATATACCATAATTAGCAGAAATCATGGTTACCTTCAACAAAAAACACAAGATTTTCGACTTAAAAGGAATTGCTGTAAGTTTTACATTTTGAAATCTATTTCTTATTATGTTTGTTCTTCCATGTCATATAGTAGTTTTGTAAATCAGAAAGAAAAAAGGTTAATATTCCCTTCATTTAAAAGCAATATTTAACATTTTAGACATTTTAAATGTATTATCATTGTTAAGACCTTATTCTTACTAAAAAAATCAAGCAAATTAAAGTTGGATACAAATAGTCAAATATTAGAAATGGTGAAATATTGTGGGTTGTCACACCCCGACAATGGCGGAAACACGGAAATGTAACATAATGATCAATCATAACACAAGATACAAAATAGAGAAAACTACATTGCATAAACTCCAAGTGCTATGAAGACCATCAACCTTGAACAAACTCAAGTGATGTCCCAAATCGCATCTAAAATCCACAATCTCTTATAATTATTCATACGCCCTCGCAGGCAAATCCAAACTTATTCCATAACATCCAAAGCTATAACCAGAACAACAAGCAAGCAAGACTTCAAACGAAATTTCACACAAGGATATTTCTAAGTCAGCTATCACAATCATCAACTATTCCTCTTTCACTTCACCTGAAAATGATACTAAAAACGTCAATAATAATGTTGGTGGGCTCGTAGGTTAAACCCTAAACCCAAAAGTTGTGCCAATATTTCAACAGTGGACAATAGTGCTTTATGACAGTGAATATATGCAATCCAATCCAACATTGGGTAGGCGTACCCATCCGATCCAATCATATAAATATGGAGTCGCAACTCCCCCACCTAAAGGCCTACCAGCTGGAGCACTATATTAGATGGGACACACAGAACCTTGCATGCCAAACACAGTACATGTAAGTGTCACACAGAAATACTGGGTAGGCGTACCCATCCGATCTAAAAATCATGCACAATATTCACATAGCAGCCATAAGCACTTATCTTGTCCCAAAACAAAACCTCATTTCGCACAGATCAATTCAAAACATTTCAAAACACATTTGAGTATCATTTTCTCCCAACGATCTATCAAGTACCAGATCCCAAACAAGTTGTAATCAAGCCTGGAGAGAGCCTCTGATAAAGAAGAATTCACTAATACCACATCAAAACGAGTTTTCTCTAATCTTGAGTTATGTCAGAACCCATGCCGTCTATACCTACTCAATCACCATTTACTTATCCTAACCCTAATCCATCTGCTTCACCTTCATTTCACAGGTCAAATGCTACATCTGATTCTTTCATACCAGAACCCACACAACCGATCCTACATACACTCACCTGCTTTCCCTCACAACATTGGCTTTCTCCCAACCCAACCGAACCAATACTTTCTTTCACAACCTCTGTTCAAATTCACTCACCTTCTCAGACCAAAACCCTAACAATTGTCCAGTCACCACCGTTTCAAACAGTAATTCCAAAACAGCCACTATCTCTGCCAACAATGCAAAATTTCCTTATCTAGAAAGAAAAATATAAGAGATGGGCTTTGAAGATGGAGTAACTGGAACAGAATGCTGATCAAATAAACTTGGAGGATTGTTCAGCAAGGAAACAGTCCAAAGAGGTTGGGAAAGATGCAAAAGGAAATACAATTTGTTCTCCACTCTAGTCCCTCTCTTGATGAGCATGTCTCTTACAAAGGGAGAGATAAGGTGAGAACCTTTTTGCTATCATCAGCTTTACCGAAGACATAAATGCCCAATTTTTCATCATTATGATATGCCGGGATATAAGGATGGCAGAGTTTAAGCAAGTTTGGTTGGAATAGAAGAATCAAATGAAGATGAGAAAAGACAATGCTCAAGCAGCATTTCGTACAGAATTCTTCTGTGACAGAAAAAAAGCCTAACAAAAGGGTTATGAAAGTTTCATCAGAAGATTCTGAGCCAGCTGAATCAAGTGCAAGCAAGGCCAGACAATGATGAATCAACTCTGAAATTTCTAAGAAGCATTCTTCTTCATGGGTCACAAACTGGGTTGGCACTAAAAACAAGAGGTGGCCTTGATTCAATGAGTTTTGATGACCTGAATAAACAAGACTAAGGCACTTGAACTTGATTGTCCAGAATTGTCCCATAAGCTATAGTGTGAAACAGCTGTTGCTCCCCACTCATTCTGTGTTTATAAGAAACTAACCTGCTCTGGCTCAAAGGCCAACTTATTCTGATCAGCAGTCATATTGTTCCATCATGGTTCTACTCAGACACTTGTCGTGTCTGATAACATATGTAATGTGTTTTTTTGCATTCTTGTTGCAGATAATGACCAAGAATCAAGTAAGATGATCTATGAAGACTTTGATCAGTTGATCAGATTGGAGATGGAAGAAATGGACTTAAGTGGCAGATGGCTAATGTCTCTCCTTGAGGATTAACATTTTAGAGAATAAAAAAAGAAGGCAGGACGAAAGATGAACTACAAACAATCACCACCCCCCAACCTGCCAGATTTGAACAGAAGGAAAGTTAGGTGTTATAAATGTCGGTTCAAATGTGACATTTTGCTAGTGAGGGTAATGTGCAAGACAGTTGATGGTAAGGCTAGATATTTTGGTCCTTAAGTCACAAAGTTAAGTCAGATAACCCATAAAGCTTTTGGGACTCAGTTGAGTTCCATGATAAATGACGGATCATGCGGCAGGCCAACAACAGGTGAAAGTTGAGAAGGTATATGGGATGTGGCTGGTCTTACATGCTGATAATGTAGGTGTTTGATATGCTTCTGAAGCCTCGCTAGCTGATTTTGCTATGATGGGGATTTCTCCTAAGTATCAAAATTGTCCCCCTTAGGTTGTGATTCTAAACTTACTGAAAACAATAACATGTAAACAAAATCTTGATAAGATTGTAATTAATGAGGATTGTTACAATTAAAGTTCAGGCATATCGAATGCTGTAAAACACTAGAATCACAAAAAGATTGTACCATAAAACTCAGATGGACTTTAGAAGAAAAGTATTAGGGTTTTAACTGCCTAATCCTAGAAAACACCACTAACACACTAAGTATACTGAAACATTACATGATAGGCTTCAAAAGGGAAAAGAAAAGAAATGGGAAGATATATGAAGCTCATTAGCGAGATTTGAATAAGTGATAGGAGTCTACCAAGAACTTGAAACAAGATGATAAATATAGCTCTATGTCAACAAGAACTAAAGTTGGTCTACGGAATTAAAGATACTTTGGTGGAAAATGAAGAGTTTTGTATTTGTCTATGACCTAGTTCCTTGTACCCAGAACAGGTTGAGCAGGAGGTATGTCCACATTACTCAAGGTTTGGTCAAGGCTGGGGAGTGCTGCAGTTCCACCTTCCATAACCAGAAACTATATAGCCCTCCACCCATACAAGTCCTGACATAGAAGAAAACACAGGTTAGTTATGGATTCAAAGTCTGATAACAAAACTTCTGAAACTATTATCAGAATCTAATGACTATTGTCTCTTGTGATAACAGAGAACAAGTCTTCAGAACTCAGCGACCTATGCCATCCCTGTGATTCAGCCTCAAGACCAAGACTAAAGATTTCTAATTCCTCACCTGCTGTTGGTTATCCACTGACTTTGCAAGTATGAAAGTGAAGACCTCCAAAATCACTACTGGCAGTACCTAGTTTTTCTTGTTCCGGAAAAAGAATGTAAAATCTCATAGGATAATTGTAATAAAAGTGGAATGGAACAATAGGAAATATGTGTAAAAACAATTATGGTTTGCGTAGTTAAAGGAAATGTTTTGTTTGTGGTAGTAAATTGCATTTAAATATAAAGATTGTGACGTTCTATAATTGAGTAGACTTTGTCCCTTGTAAATCTCAAGCAGCAACTGTTTCCTGCTGGTCAGTAGTAATTACCTCCAGCACTGATACTGCTGATGGACCTGATCCTTCTGCTAGTAGAACAGACCAGCAGTCGTATCTGCTGGTATAACAAAACCATACTGAAAGGGATCAACAACCTGCTGCGGTTGGATCTAAACGACCAGCCACCTGTTTCTGCTGGTGACCAGTTTCTGCTGGTTTGCTTAATCCGGCAGCTCAACACACCCTATTTCATACCATCATCTGTACATTTAATAATATGATATTGGCCTAATGTATATGACCCTATTTAACATGACTAAGAGGACTATGGGGCACTATGTTGTTATAAGAAACCTATCATCAGCAGGTTACTCTTGGAGGTAATAAAAGAATCGACAATTGTGATGGGCCCCAAGATAAATGTTGGATCTCATCCTCCACATGCTTTCACAAATAATGATCCACAGGAAGGCAGCTCAAGCCAGAACTGGCTTGGTTCTCCTCAAGTGTACTAAATTTCTTTGTAGATTTGTAGGGTGATCCTAGAACAGATATGACATAGGATAGTTAGACAGTGGTTGCTCAAGAAGAATGGACAGAAAACAAGAAAAACTAGATGATTTTGTGCAGATTAAGGGAGGACATTGTAAAATTTGAGGTGGAATGGTTAGAAAATCAGAAAAGGCACCATAGTAACACGGACTTTCAAAGCTTGACTTTGAAAATGTCTACTATGATTGAAGAACTGCAGTACTTTAACTTGTCTCTGTATCACAAATCTATGATAAAAAGAACAAAGTTCACCTTCACAGAACACTTGATTGTTTGGTGCTATCAGAAGAATACCAATTGCCTGATGCAAGTTCAGGTGGTAAACCTCAGAATTCCAAGGAAACATGATCTCATACACATTCACAGCTCAGACCTGCAACAGAACAAAAGGTTACTTTGTTTAGTAGCAAAAGCATCTTAGATGAATCCAACAATGGCACAGAAGATGAGCTCATGTGAACTTCAAACAATAACAAGTTAGCAAAGGGAGGTTCCTGGTTGATGGTTACCACTCAAGGTGTTCACACAATGAAACACAACTGTGTTGCTTGCAAGACAAAGGAAAGCAACATAAGGCTTCCTAAAGCATATATCTGCTGTGAGACGTTATTAACTGAAACTCATTCAATTGCTGCATATGGGACCATTTTGGTCCTACCAATATCAGGAGTAATTGACCAAAAAACTACACATTAGTGGTTACTACTGAATGACTTTAGCAGGTTTAACTTGGAACTTACTTTTGAGAACTAAGGATGAAACATTTTATTCCTTAAAGAATTCATTACCATAAAGAAAACACAGTGAAATAAAAAGGTTAAACGAATAAGGTGTGGATAATTGTACAGAGTTCAAAAATGGCAAAACTTATTGAACTCTGTGGGAAAAGGAATAAGAGGACTATAGCAATCCAAGAACCCCACAAAACAAAACGGGGTTGTCTGATGAGGAAAAAAAGGACTCTCATAATAGAGGCTGCTAGAACCAAATGTTGGCAGACTCTAAATTACCTACCATGTATTTGGACTAGGCTGGTTAGCAACGGCTTGTTTATGTATTTTAAACAAGGTGTTCTCTTACTAATCCCCATAATAAATACACCTATGAATTAAATCTGGGAAGGTTCCTCAGATAAGCATCTTAAACCTTTTGGGTGTCAAGTAACTATCCTTAACACAAGTGACTATTTGGGAAAATTTGAGGGTAAAGCTGATGAAGGTTATCTTGTTGGATATGCTTCCAATAGCAAGGCCTATAGGGTTTATAATCTACCAAACAAGAGGGTAGAGGAAACCCTGAATCTGAGATTTTTAGAAGATAAACTCCAGATGATCAGGAATTGTCATGAGTGGTACTTTGTGACTGACTATTTAAACTGATCACTAAGTATACTCGTTTTAAAACTGACAAACCTGCAGGTACACAAGAAACTAACATAACTGCAGGTACACAAGATCAGACTCAGATTCAGAAGTAGATGAGCAAGTGATCGTGGTTCCTTCATTTCCTTCTAACAGTTTTGCAGGTCCTTCATCAAGCACTGGTCCTAGTGTTATGGAACGCAATGCAGATTATGCAGAAGAGCTTGCTAAGCTTCAAAGACAAGAATATGAAGCTAAGGACGCAGCTGCACGATATGGTTATTTGTTCTCACAAGCAACAGCAGAAATACTATGTCAAGCTGAAGCTGAAATTCGAAACCAAGGTGTTTCTGCTGTTAAGGATCCTGCTGGCATTGATTCTGCTGTTAGGGAACCTGCTGGTATTGTTTCTGCTGATGGTGTATCTACTGGCAGTCTTTCTGCTGATAGTGATCCTGCTGGTAGTAATCCTGCTGATTGCTTTCCACCTGCTGGTAGTTTTGAACCTGCTGATGAGAGCAATCCTGCTGTCAGTTCATCTGTTTCTGCTGACTTCAACCCTGTATACGCTGATGAGTCTACACTTCCTCCTGGTCAACAATTGGGCTCAAGTGAAAACACTACACGATTTCCCGTCCCCTCTGATGTGTGCATGGATCAACTCTCATCTGGCATCTTCACATCTTCCTCTTATGATGATGATTTTCGTGCTACTCTTACAAATTTAGCACCTGCTGTGGAAGTGAATCCAGTTCCTACAAAAAGGGTGAACACAATTCATCCTCAGTCTCAGATTCTTGGTGATCTTGCGTCTCCCGTTATGACAAGAAGCAGAGCTCAAAAATCCAAGTTCGGTGAAAGTGCTTTCATTGGATATATTCAAGATCAACAAAGGACCAATCATACAGACCAACTCCATTGTCTGTCTGCTTGCTTCCTTTCTCAGTTAGAACCAACTAGTAAGCAAAAGCACTTGAGGATCCTGATTGGGTTGATGCAATGCAAGAAAGAGATGCAATAGATTTCATCACCAGCAAGTATGGAAACTTGCACCTTTAACCTGCGGGGCAAACATGCAATAGGGACAAAATGGATTTTGAAGAACAAGCGGATGCAGAGGAATAGTTTAAGGAATAAAGCAAGGATGTTTGCACAGGACAACCGACAAGAGGAGGGTAATAGATTACGATGAGGTATTTGCACCAGTGGCCAGAAAGAGGCTATATTCGACTGATTTTGGCTTTGTCTTTCCTATATGGGATTTCTTGAATATAAGCAGGACGTTACGAGTGCTTCACTATGGAGAAATGAAGAAGAAGTGTATGACACTCAGCCTAAAGGCCCCGATACGCTGCCGGAACCTAAAGCAAGAATCCAAAAGAAACAAGAAAAAATAATTTCAAAATATGCTCAAGAGTGACCGGACATTAATCTAGTTTGTAGAAACTAGAAGGGGGTTGAATAGTTTACAAGTTCGTTTACGTTATAAAAGTTTGGCTTCAAAATATTTAGATTCGAGTTGTATGTTTAACCAATTCACAATATGAACAAACAATATAACAATCTAAACTAAAACTAAATAACAATGACAATAATATGAAGAGA
Organism: Tanacetum coccineum; assembly: GCA_026074375.1. Lineage (NCBI taxonomy): Eukaryota > Viridiplantae > Streptophyta > Magnoliopsida > Asterales > Asteraceae > Tanacetum > Tanacetum coccineum. The sequence continues at coordinate 26,462 of BQNB010052563.1, forward strand.
TAAAGAAAGGAACAATCGACCAAGACGCCAAGATTTTATAGTAGTTCGGCTACGAAGCACCTCTTCGCCCTACTCCACTCCCCGAGTATCCTACTAGAGATTTCACTATGTCAACAAGCTCCCTTTAGGCGGAGAAAACCGTTTACACGTTGCTTACGTTGTTTTCTGACACTAAGCTAAATGTTGAGTCCTAATCTTTGCAAGAACGAATCTACCACTTCACAATCAATACACAATCACTAGATCTACACTATCGGATTTACACACTATCCGAATCACACAAATACACAAGATAATTACAATAGAGATTTGATACTTAGAAGAAAAGAGGAGAGATCACTAAATAACAATTCGTTTCTTGGCGAATACGAATGTTCTTCTCTTGCACTTGAATGAGAAAGAAGAGATGAGAGGAAGAGATTAGATCACTTAAAACAGGATCTAAGAATGTTAGTGATCAAGAGATTTAGAGAGAGAAAGAAGATTTTAGAGAGAGAAAGTTATCTGAAAATTTCGTGCTAAGAGGTCTGATTTTCTGCAAGGAATGGAGCAGTATTTATAGGCAGGAAAACCCAACGGTCACTAGGGGCGGTCCTGGCGGTCCCATATATATCTGGGGGCCGCCAGGCCTATAAGGGGGCTGCCTAGTAGACTACGCTCCCTTTTTTGTCTTTTTGTGGGGAAGGTTGTATCTGGTATGGAATCTTCCATTTTGGGGGGAAATTAAAATTTCAAATTTTAAGTTTTTAATAAAACCTTTCTTTTAATTAGAAAATATTTTGTATAATTAATTTAGTGAAATTCTTTGTAAAAATGTGATGGGTAAGAGAAATATATTTTCGTGATCACTAATCATGCTTAATGATTTTTTTGTTCATACCTTAAGTGATTATTAATCTTAAAAATGAAATTTTACGATTAATAATTTATAAACGTTTAATTTTATCGTAAACGTTTTTACATTTTGTTATTATCAAAACGTTGAGAGGTCGAAAAATATAAATAACATTTTTAGACATTATTTGTATTAACAATCTTCCCCTTTTTGATGATGACAAAATATAAACTCATTTTGTATAAAATTAAAAGTTACAAAATTATTAATGAGTTTTGTTCTATTTCTCCCCTTTTTTGTCGAATTCAAAAAGGATGACCGTCGAGTAGTTGTAGAAAGAAAGAAATCGACGATATCAATACTCCTCCTTGATGTATGCTCCCCCTCGTTTGGGGAACCAAGGGATCGATCTTACGAGAATTGTTTGCTACAAAACAAAGTTAGAGGTACAAGTGCAAGACAAATATCTTTTAAACACAACATTGAATTTAAGTCACCTAAAAGAGATTTTCATTCAACAATCAAGAAACTCATACAATAGCAAATGCAAATAATACATTCATACAACATAAAATACAAATAGAGCTAATACGAACCAAGAGACCATTAATCCATAAGTTACACTACAATCTAAACATGCTTCATGAGATAGAGAGAGATAATACTACATAAGTCTTAAATGATTCATGATTTATAAGGGATGATTTGTTGAGCAAAAAGGTTTGGGGTGACATATTTATGAAAAAAATTGAAATCATTTCAAGGTGGAGGTGGAAAGTGTGAGGTGATTGCGATAGTGAGAAGATACTCAAGATGAGCAAACATGATGTTCATCTCATCTCTTAATGTTAAGAAAAGAGTTCGGTTGTGAGAGAAACATATGCAAGTTGACCCATGGTAGTTGTAGTAAAGAGGGTGGCCTATGATAGGTGGTTGAGGTTGTGGTGGAGATGATGGTAATGGAGTATCATGAATGTGATCAAGAGGATTGATTAGTGACAAAGAAAGTGTGATATCCAACGAATGATGACTTTGAAGTGGTTGAGGGTTTAAAGGTCTAGGAGGAATATCTGAGATGTTGTCAAGCAAAGGGTTTAAAGGTTGAGGCGAAGTTGGTTCATTTGATGATGGTGGTGAAATTTGAAGTTTTAATTAAAAAGAAGAAGATGTGTTCTCTTGGCTTGATGAGGTTTGATTTGTGGATGGAATTTTTGATGGTGCATTTGGAGGAGTTGGAGATGAAGAAGTTGTTGTAGGAGAAGGTGTAGTGAGGTTATCATCATCATTTATGAGATCAACAAATAGTTATTTTTGAGGTATGATTGTGAGTTTGATTTTCTTAAAACCATGGGATGAAGAGGCTTAAGTATAATCCATGGTAGAAATATTTGAAGAAGATGAAGATGAGAAGAAGAGTGGGAAGGATGGAATATTTAATTGGGAAGTATAGGATCAAAGTGGAAAAGCATGAGGATTAAGAGGATAGATTCCAAAATTGGTTTAGCAAAATGCAGGAAGTTTAGCTGGATCTAAGAAAGAATAGTCAACTGCACAGAAAATCAGGTAGTCACAGTAAAATTTCTGTGACTTCTAATGTCGGTCCCAGATATATTAGGGGGCCGCCCCTTATTTATGGGGTCCGTTCTTTGGAGACAATAATTTTTTTTCGATTTTTCCTGATTTTTTGTAAATCTTACAAAAGTTTCTTAGATTTTCCCTTTTGCAGTCAATCTTATTTCATCATGAATCATCTAATACGTAATAATTATATTCACAAAACTAGCGATCCTAAATTTTATTTAGGAAGCACATTTTGATATATGAACTAAGAGATAATCATACATAATATCAGTCACATAAAAGTCTACGAGATGTCATGTATCAAACGTTAAATGTGATTAGGGGAAGTTATACATGCATTAGAATATATCATAATAATATCTCGTTTAGTTCTACTTTCAAAATATCTCTAGTAAATACTCGTGTTACGTCGCTATATCTCGATTACGTGTGATGATCATGATGCGCACATCAAGCATCTTCAGAAATCTCGTCAGTTGAGGTGATATATAGAGGATTCATTTTTGTTGGATAGGAGATGAAGTTATGATTGTTTGGAGAAAATTTGGTTAGTTTGTCAAGAAATTTTGACAACAAAAATTCGTATGGCAGGATTCCATTGGATTGATGTTTGAAGTCATTTATTCGATTTAGAATGAAATAAGAGATGTTGAAGGGTGTAGAGGAGGTGATGCAGAAGATCATATAGGCTTCACAAGCCGACAATAGACTTTTGTCGATATCAACGGTACATATGATGTTCTCACGAATGAGAAGGTGTGCCGTTTTAAGATAAGGACAAAGCTCTTCAATGAAAAGATTGCATGGATCCTCTAATGCAAACTTGAAATCATTTAAACGTTTCTTAGTTATATTGTATATGATTGAGGTTTAATGAGTTAATTTGGTATAGAGAGAATCTTTTGTTGGAATGTTGTTTTGTTTGTTGATGGATTTTAGAGACCACTCATTGTTATAAAAACAATGTCCTTCAAATGGAATATTGAGTAGTGTTCCAAAATCCTGAAATGAAGCACCAACTCATTTTCCATTTATTTCAAACAATATGATCCAAAGATCATCTACGAGAGTTAGTTCAAACGTTTAATAAAATTTGTATATGAATTTTGGATATAGGTTTCCTTTTAAATGAAGAAAGGTTTGAAGCCTGATTTTGCTTTAGGTTCTTTTCCAAGGTTTAAAACTCTTTGGAGTCAAATGTTTTGTCAATAATTCTTCCTTCATGAATAGGTCAACAAGGTATTTTTAGATGAAGTGATTTTTGAGATAATTTGGTGTGATTAGAAAGGTAGGATTTATTTGGAGTTAAAGAAATGTGAGTTTCTGAGCATTTATGTTTGTCTTGAGACATTCTATTTCACCTATCATTGATAAGAGTATTTTAGTATGTATCATTCATAATTTTTCAACATTCTTTGGGCAAGTGTCTAGTGTGTGCCTAAAAGTGACAAATGTGGAGTAACGATTAACTCGACCTAAAGATAAAATCCTAAGAGTTAATCCAAATGTTCCTTAATTTGATTTTGCTCATCCAAACATGTCAAAAACACATATGAATTATGTATCTCGACCTTTGTTCATGAGATCATTATACACGTGCTTAAAAAAAAATTAAGTTGTATTAACAACGCATAACAACAATTTTATTGTGTTCCTAACGTGAGTGATTTGAAAATAAAATTGGGGTTTTGGTTCGAAATCAATTTTTCGACAAACTCACTAATGTATGCAAATCCTATGTCTATGGGAAGCATATTAGTTATACATTGTATCGTAGTAGTCCTAATTGTACAAAATTGAAAGAAAAATGAAAAATCCTCAATTTTAATTATTAGTGTTCATCATAAACCCTAGACTCAAATTAAAAAAATAGATGAAATGACATACAATTGATTATCTTTGTGATGTTGTGGATGATTATAGGTGTTGATTAGATCTTCAATTTAAGTTTGAATGGTTGATTTAGAGTTTTTGGGTTGTTTTGTTCATTTTCGTCATTGCAGAAAAGAAAGGGGGTGTTTGTTTTTGTATTTTGAGAAAATTTTGACTAAGTGTGAAAGATATGAGGTTTTTGTTGGCGGTCCCATATTGTCAGGCGGTCCCAAATATATTGGGGGGGCGCCAGAGATATGGAGGCCGCCCTCAGCAATAGATTTTAGACTTAGTCTTGACAAAATTTTACAAAGAGGAGTGACGTTTTAATTTGCATTTCGCAAATCAAACGTATCTAACTAGCTTCGGATGAAGTAGTTGAATTGTCACGACTATGACAACCATGACTTGAGCAGGTTAGTCAAACCGTTAGTGTTGACTTAGGTGCCTGTTGTAATGCATGGTTTATGTGATTTGATGTGTTTATGTGTGTTTATATGTGTTTATGATGTATTGGTAATCAATCTATTGAGTGTGATCATCTCAATGAGATTGGAATGGTGATGAAGTTGGTTGAGTTTATTTCGTTCACTTTTGAGTGACAAGGAAATGAATATTGACATTTGAGCATTTCCGTGTTAAATGTGTAAGTATTATTACGTATACGTATTTTTGTGTTAGTAATTTAAGATAAGTTTAGGTTTTGGGGGTTAAGTTAAGAGAAATGAGTTATTTGATGGAGAAATTTCATTTTAATCACTTATAGTGATAATGGAATTGATTGGGTATTTTGAGAGAATTGTTTTGGTTAATATGTGGATGCCTAGGTGATGAATTAAAATGAGAAGCGTGTCATTTGTGAAAGAAATGAGTTGTTAAAATAAGAGAGTTTTTGGTAAACTTTCCATATATAGAAAGTGAATTTGGAAATGAAAAGTTATTTTTAGAAAGTAGTTTTCAAGCAAAATGGTTTACCAAATTAGCTTAGGTTTTTATAAAACTTAAGGTATAAAGATAATTAATTAATTAATAAAATAAAAAAAATATTTTTTAGGCATGAATAGTAAATACGAAAATTAAAGGGAAAATTAGAAAAGAAAAAAAAAGGAAAAGAAACTAGTTTGAGTCCTAATCTAATACCTAGTTATAGTTAATCTAAAACACTTCTAGGTAGCCTATAAATACAAAACAAAAATCCCTAACCCCCCATATGTGAAATCGGCAAAACCAAAGGAGAAAAAGAAGAAGAAAATTTTTAGGGTTTTCTTTTAAGGTAATTTCTAATCTTTGTGTAATTCTAGTTAATTAATTTTCAATTATTGTAATCTAAGTATGATGGATTAGGGCTTATAAAATTAGTTAATGATGATTGGTTGATCATTAGTTTAATGGGTTACGTGTTTTGATCATGCGTTAGGGTTTAGATCGCCCGAATTAATTGTTTAATTCACTGCAGAAAGTTAGGCAGTTTTGTAACGAGCATAACTCAATCATAAATTATCAAATAAATAATTTACAACATACTGGTATGATAACCTAAAGAGTTATTTCCAGAAAAGTTGGTCTCGTAAAGTTTTTATGGTCGGGAATGGGCAAAGGGCTTACAAAATCAGTGTGGTATAAAACAGTGACGAATTTCAATTTTGGTTTTGATTTTTCTAAAAATACTTAGACATCTAGTTAGAAGCTAAAAATCGCGTGGAAGTTAGTTTATATATTGTGTGTGATCCTTGAATTTTTTCTAAGCATGAAAGGAGGTCTAAAGTGGTCAGCTAGTGCCATACTTTTAGAAGGTCAGATTCTGGACGAATTTTGGACACTTTGGATTAATGAATTTCTAAAGGGTATTTGTAAAAGGGTAATGGCTTTGGGAGAGCTATGAGAGGTTCATAGGACATATATGTAGCATGATGAATTTTGGTTTGAATTATGGGAGTGTTTAAGTGGTGCGTTTAAGACGTGTAAGTGAGTATAAAATTCTGCTCAAAACCAGAAAATATAAAGTGTAGCATTGAAGCGTAAATAGCATATGTAGGAGTTGGAAAAGGTTTAAATCAAGTATAGAGCTATGGTAGATAGCTTAGATATCCATCATAGTTGAGGTTACATCATATTGGGTTGAATGCCTAATTGATGGTAGCTTATTGTGTGCTTAATTGTTTAGATTGTCCGTGAAGTGTTTGTGAAGATTTTGTTGGAATCTTTTGGGAAGCTAAGCATCAGGTGAGTTTCATAGCCCCTTTTTCTTATGTTTTCTTAGGGTGAAAATGATGCAAAGAGGTTTTGAAATGTTTTAGTTACTGTGATAATGTGGTTTAAATTATGCATGGGCTATACGTGACTATTGTATGTTATGTGCTACTTGCTTTTATGGTATGAATTGTTGTGCTTGAGCGTGATCGTCTCATGGCATTTATGGATTTGTTTGGTAGTAAGCGTGATTGTCTTATTATTGTGAGTTGTTGATAGTGAGCGTGATCGTCTCATTATTGTGAATGGATTTTTGTGCTTGAGCGTGATCGTCTCAATGCGTTGATGGATTGTTGTGGATCGGGGAACACGTTCCGTTCCAATGTTTGTGATGATTGAGCGTGAGCGTCTCAATGTGGATTGATGTGATTGCATGTTAGCTTGTATGATAGTACGTTGTATGTCCTGCTATGTTATGTTTTATTTATCACGGTAATTGGATTTAAAAGATTGATTTGTGTGTCTTAAACCTATGACTCTCACCAACCATTGTGTTGACGTTTTTAAGCATCATTTTCAGGTGAGCTTCGTGAGAATATTGAGGTTATGAGAAGTGGCTAGAGTGACCGCTAGGATTGCATTGGAGTTCGCTCCTGAGTTTGTTTATGTTTGTCGCCTGGATTTTGTTGAATGTTATTTGATTTTATTAGGTTCATGAAGTATTGTCCTTGTATTAGTGAAACCCTTTTTCATTAATACAAGATGTCATTCATTTGGTTTTCGATATTGTCATGACACATTGTGTCTTTATGACTTGGTTATGCATTTTAGTGTTTCTCTATTGTTGACACCATTGTGTTGTGATGATATCCATGACGTTACGCCTCGTGTTTCCGCCTTGGCGGGGTGTGACAGATTGGTATCAGAGCCTGTGGTTATAGAGAACTAGGTGGTTGAGCCTAGACTATAGCTTAAGGGTCCCTCATATAGTTGCATTTTAGGGCATAAGTGTTTGTGTACGTATATATCGTATGTTCCCGCTACCTAAAAGCTTTGAAATTCTTTCTATTTTGAATTACTACTATATAATATGAAATATATACTTTTTCATTATGGGGATCTAATAGTATATACCCCTTTGTTATTGTTTTAGTCATGTCTTCCTCTACCTCTAGGAGATATCGTTGGGAGATTATTTACCTCACTAGACTTGCGGAGTTGGGGAACTTTTGAGAGAGAAAAGTCAAACCCAAGCGAGGCCCAACATAAGTTTATTTCGTTTTCTATCTCGATGCGTTACTATAATCGAGGATTAATTTTATATTTTGGGTCACGATGTGACTTCTATTTCATTTGGTCGATTGGGATTTTATGTTTCATTAGGTGGATCATCATGTTTGAGTTATATTTGGATTATTATTAAGTGCTATATGGTAGATGTGTGTTATCATTGAGAGGTGTGGTCTTGGAAGTAAGTACGCATATGCAAAAGGTGCAATTATAATTATGGTCGCGAACATAATTATAAAGGTGTCACACACGTAGACTTGTGACTTTGATTGCATTGATCATTGTTGCTTGTATGTATTATGTAAGGATGTAAATCTGGATAGTTGTGTAGATGGTAGTGTAGATGTGATGTGAGATCCTGTTAAGGATGGTTGTATGGTTAGAGAATTCTTCTCTTAACCGTTGAGCGATTATATAAGGTCAAGTTGAGTAGATGGTAAGGTTTCCTTTCATCTATCGTTTGCGGATACAGCGGATACCTGTTGGCATTGTCGTCGCGATTCTTAAGTTGGTTCGTTAGCTCGTTGTTCGTTGAGATATCCAACGATCGTGTTGGTATTCTAGGGTGTTATCATAGAACTGGTGTTCTATGTTCTTCGTTCGACGTTTTGATTGTTTTCCTTTGTTTAAAGGTGACAATAATTTTTGGTTTGGTTATAAGACCGTTGGTGTTAGGTTTATGGAAAAGTGTCGATTATGTGGTTTTATTATATTTTGTTATTAGACTTTATTTTGTTTAGTTTAATATAGCTTGTAATAAGGTTTATTATGCTTTAAGTAAGAAATAGCATAATAACCAAAGTCTAGGGACTAGTATTGACAAGTTAGGAAAATAAGGAAGGGAAGCCTCCCTCCCATTGCCTATAAATAGCCCTCTAATCTTCATTAGAGGGTGATGCTCTTGTAACCAACTCTCATTTTCCCTCCATAATAAGATTTGAATTTTTCCTTTACTTGCTCTCATTCTCTCTAATCTTACATGTTGATATGATTGATTCAAGATTCATGTGACCTATCAAGTGGTATCAATCGCCAATAGAGAAAGAAAGAGTAGCTGAATTTGTCGTGTTTTGTTCCGATCCAGAGAATCAAGAAATGATAATTGTCCGAATTCGGTTTAGTGCTAATTGAGGATTTCGAATTGAATTTTGGCCGTAGATTTCGAGTTTTGACGTTATTGTGTTCTCGAAAGTTTCATATTCATAGCTGAAGTGGGATTTTGATTTTTTTGGTTGAAGCTTTGCATTCTCGGTAGAGTGGTTTTGAGTTTCGGAAGACTTTTTCTTGTGAATTTAGCAATTTCAGTACGAAACATCAGTGTAATAGAGATATTCAATCTTTTGGTTCTATCAAAAGTCTTTATTTAGGAATTCGGTATTAACTCGGTTTTATCAGTTTGTAAGATTCACAAATTCCGGTTCTATCGAATTGTGATATAGGGAATTTACTAAGTCAAAAACTCGTATAAGCTTACAAGTCATAGTACACTTTTATTTCACGGGTTTATCGTGTTTGAAGTGTTAATAATCGGTTTTTTTTTCCCGAATTACTAAAAAAACTCTAATTCAAATTTGGTTTTATCGAATTTGAAGTTTTTAGAACACTTGGATTATCTAGTCATCATAAAATTCGGTTTAATCAAATTTGTGGTTATTAGTAATTCGTAACTGTTGGATTTTAACAATTTAGGTTTACCGAGTTTATAGTGAATAGTGTTACCGAATGAGTAGTTTGCAGGGGTTTACCGATCCACGCCGAGTTCTTATTATTTGAAGATTTCTTCCGAGTTTATAGTGTACTGTTCGAGAAAGGGTATTCGTTTTCAATTACTTGTTGTCCCCGTGAACGTAAAGTAGATAATAAAAAAACAAACCAAGTGTTAACCGAATTGACAACTGTTATCGAGTATGGATATTTTCTTCACCCATCTGTATCTCCATATTTTTATTTTTTTCCCCCGACTAAAAAGATCTAATCTTTGAATCTTAAGACATGTCGACATTCAAAACATACCAACAAAACCTTGTTGATGCCGGTTCTGAGACTAGGCCACTCATGCTTAAAAGGGGTAGTTACATACCTTAGGCGAGTAGATTCAAACGATTTCTTAATCGCAAGAGGGAAAATCGGAAGTGGCTTCTCAAAGCACTAGAAGATGGCCCTTATTATGTGTTAGGAACATCACACCTAGTAGTTTCAAAGCAATACCAAGGTTGCAAGAAGTAAGGACTTCAAGGAGATACTTATTTACTATGAGAGCGGAAATGGAACTCATAAATATGATTCTTCTTTCTAATTCCTAACGAGAATTTTACAATTCTGTGGAATCTTGTACAACGCCAAGGAAAATGTTGGCTCGTGTAAACGTTTGATGAGGGGAACTATACAGAAACCAAGTTGACAGAGATGAAAAAAAAAAAAAACCCGGTTTACAATGAATTGATCAATTTGTTTGCTGTGAACCATGATTCACTAGTTTTATCTACAATCGGTTTTGCCCAATTAATTGAATGATTTGGAACGAAACAACATGAAGTTTCCAACTGTTTCAGTTAACACAAAGTTTCTGAATAGTTTGCAACCGGAATGGTTGAAATATGTGACTCAAGTTCGTTTGGCTAAGAAATTGACAGTTGATTCGTTCGATGATCTTTTTGATTATATTTCGCAATGTGAGAAATTGGTTAATGCTTCAAGGGAAAAGAAGTTAGAAAAGTCTCATGATCCTTTGGCTCTAGTAGCACACACAGGTTCATCTTCCAGAAACACCTCTTCTTATTATGTGACACATCCTTCATCTGTAGTTGATTATGAAAAGAGTATGACAGGATGAAATGTTCACAAACAACCATTCTGAAGATCCCCTAGCATCTGCTATGTTGTTACTTGCCAAAGCCATTACTCAAAATTTCTCTAATCCAACAAATAATCGTCTTCGTGCTTCATCTAATACCAGAAATCAAGCAATCAATTCAAGTGACAGGGTGAATTATTCCAAAGCAGAAATTCTGGTAATTGGAAGAAATAATAGACGAGCTTATGTTCAAGAAGAAGTTGTTGAGAGATTGAATGCTACAAATGAAGACTTGGCAAATGTCAAAAAATGATTGTCGAAAACTCCAAATCCAGGCAATACTTCAACGGGTCAATGCTATAACTGCGGTGTGAAAATGACATTGATGTAGGAATTGTCCCCAAGCCAAGTTTCGCGATTCGAAGTATTTCAAGGAGCAAATGTTATTGCAAAACAAGGATGAAGCTGTGTAATTCTACTGACGAAAGCAGAATGATTTTTTCTCTTTCCTAATGCTTCAAGGATGGAAGAAATTGAGGAACTTAGATCAAACATATGATTAATGGCCAGAATTCCCAGCTATCAAAATTCTGATGATAAGGCTCTATGAGATCTGTCATTTGTAAGTGATGTACACATCTCATATCATCAATGAGAATGCTGAACAAATGTAGTCCAACTCATACAAAATTATTAACATACCATTGATGGATGATCAATTATAGCAAATTCAATTTTGATTCTTCAAAGGAAATGTTAATAGTGGCAGTGTTGAAAAAGATACACATGTTTATGATCATTGTGCATTAGAAACACTCGCTAGGAATGCATATGCTGAAGCAGCAAAACAACAAAGATTTGCTCAAAAGGTCCAACAACAAAATATGACTTGACCAGTCAAATTGAGATGTATAAAGGAAGGAAGCGGTTTTGAAAACATAACCAATGATACACATTTATTCTAAAAAATTTCTTAAAGTTTTTCTGATGGAAAGGGCAAAACGTGTTCAAAAACAAGATGACTCTCAATTGTACTGATCGAGATGATCATTCAGATCTCGAAAAACAACGAGATGAGTTATTCAAGAGGTCAAAACAATTTCAAACATAAAATGAGAATTACAACAAATCACGTTTAATGTTACAAAGGAAAATGAGGTGAAAACGAGGATAAGTAAATCGAATACTAATTCTTAGATCTTAGAGGAAAAACTAAAAAAGAATGTTGATTTGTTTTTGAAAATTGGTAATTCTTTACAAGCAATGTTTATGCTTGGTCCAAAACCATTGTCGGTTTATGATCAACAATTAAAACATGGTTTGGGGTATCCGAATCCTTATACACTCAGACAAGCAATTTCAGAATGTCTAAAGTTATATGTTGCATCTAGGACGGGTAATATAGAAATTCCTTGAATTTATAGAATTCTGAGGAAACTCTAGAGGATGCTTTCAAAAGTCAACAGAAAATGAATAAAAAATGAATGATCCAATTGCTGTTGCGAACAAACAAAATTGTTGGACAATTGATTACAAACAATTAAATGCGCTTTATAATGACTTTGTTCCTCAAAAAGAATCATTCGTTGAACAAACATGTTCTTCATCTTCTTATATTCCCTTTGTTAAGATTCTGGAAACAAAAACAATGCCAAGTGAGTTACCTTTGATCAATGAATTATTCAATATAAAAGTTGGATTTGAAAAGTTGTTTCTGTTGATAAAACAGAACAGTAAAAGGGCAAGCATGTTTTATACATCAAAGGAAGAGATAGCTCTTAATGATTTTTGTCGAGATCAAGTTAAACCACTTCTTAATGAATTACTGGATTACTTTGATGGCTTTCAGAATCTATTTCAAAGGGATATAAAAGAAATGAAAGATGCGTTTGAGCAAAATGATGTTTATCTTGATGAGATTGAAAGGCAAAATGATTTGTTGAAAGATCAACTTTTGGAAGCATCACTCAAACATGATATTGAGCTATGTGTGTTGTTAAACCATGAATGTGTTGATAAGTCCTTACATGATGAACTTGAACAAGTCAAAAAGAAATCTTTAGAGATTCAAGAGGGTTTGAAAGCAAGAATAAAAATTCTTGAGAAAGATGTTCAAAGATGTGAAAAACAAAGTGTTGATTTTGAGTTAAAATTGCAACATGAAAAAGAAAAACATAAATGGGATTCTTCGAAGAATAAAAACTCAAAACCTCTTGATTTCTCTTGGATTTCTAGAATACAGAAACTTGAGGATGAGAACGTGTCTTTGGATTTTAAAGTACAATCTTTGATAAAAGAACGAGATAATGCCAAAATGGAATATAAAAAGCTTTTCGATTCAATCAAAAAGACACGGTCTCAAACTCAAAAGGAAATGGATGAGTTAATTACTCATGTCTCTGAGAAAACTTATGCATATGGTGCTATTCGTGCTGAGAATCAGAATCTTTTAGTTACCATATCTGAGTTGAAAGCTAGAATGAAAAATGGTGAAAATGGTAAGTCTGTGAATACTAAGTTTGACAAGACACATGGTTCTCAATCTTTTCTTTGTGTCACACCCTTAAATAAAAATGCTTCTCAAAAGCAGACGGTTGTTTTAAAAACAAAAGAAAACCATGTTGAGTCAAAACCAGTCACTTCACAGACTTCACATACCAAACAAACAGGGATACATCAAAACACAAATGTCATTAGCCCTGGAATGTACAAAGTTGTCACACAACAAGAATCACAAACAAACAAGACTAAAAATGTGTTATCTTCTACAAGAATGAATGCTACGTCTAGTGTTAAAGGACCAAAGAGTAAAGATTCACATATCAAGACCAGTGTCTTAGAGGTTTCTAAGAATGAAGCAAAGAAAGAACCAGTTTATGTTAGAAAAAAAATAAGCAAATAGATAATACATTTGCTGAAGTTGTGTCAAACAAGGAGAATGTAATTGATGTTGCTGTTACAAACGCTTCTAGAGCGAAAACTTTGTTATGTGTTTCATGTATGCAAAATGTGCTTATTCCTTGTCATGATAAATGTGTTGCTAAGCATAAATTGAATGTGCGTTTAAATGCTCGTAGAACCTTCTCTGTTAATTCTAGGATACCAAAATCTTCTGAAACTACTTTTGTAGCTCCTAAGACTAGGTTTTCTGAGAATGCGACACAATCTAAGACTTTAGATACTACTTCTGTAGCTTCCAAATCTAAGATTGATGAAGCAAGTGCATCAAAAGCTAGAGATAAGGTTTCTGGTGCATTTAAGAAAAAGGATAGTAACATGAGTGATAAACCATTAAGCCCATTCATGCTAAACAAGATTCGAACAAGTAAATTATGTAACACCCTCAAATCTGAGCACGCAGCGGAATGTTGAATATCCGAGGGCGTTACATTTATGGATCAATAGCACAAG
>BQNB010052564.1:5260-20861 GCA_026074375.1 Tanacetum coccineum
TATCGAAGGTAACTTGGTAATTTTCTTAATTACTCTCTTAAGGTTATATTTTATATATATATTTTACGTGTATAAAACTTTTACACCACTATTGTTCATCCAATGGTCACATGAATTTTAAGTTTGTGTGGCGTTTTGTAATATTTAGTCACACAAAGCATTTTTTTATTTAGTCACATACAATTTAACCAAAAGTGGCAAAAGTGTTAATAAGTGTGACCATATGTTGTTTAAAGTCAAGTGAATGTGTATTTTGTGTGACTATTCTTCATCCAATGATCACATGAATTTTTAGTTTGTGTGGCATTTTGTAATATTTAGTCACACATCAAATTAAATAAGAGTGACCAATAATGTTGATAAGCATGACCATATTATGTGAGTGCATCTTTTAGTCACATATAACAAATTAATAATTTGTGTCATTATATATATATATATATATATATATATATATATATATATATATATATATATATATATATATATATATATAAACATATATATATATATATATATATATATATATAACAGATCAATTAAAAACAAAAAGCAATTTCAAATTGAATAAAACTCGAATGTATATAACTGAACCAAATATATAATTGTAATGTCGTACATAATCAAATTCTCAGCTAAACACAATCTATGAACATTTCTAAGTAGTTGCATAAAAGAATAGTTATTTGCTTGTTTCTTAAAAAAGATGCCAAGCTGCTACATGTCTCTCTTCTGTCAGCGGAGCTCGTCATCCTACACCACTATCAACGATCACCATGCCTACAACCACAACACAATGTACTACACAAACACGCATACCTTAAAAATAACAATCGAATATACTGCAATAGCACAAACTTCTTTAACAACACTAATATACTCGAACAGTATTAACATATATATTAGCAGCATTAATTTCCCTTAATCCCAATAGCAGTATTAACAAAGAACCAACAGCACTAATATATAAGCAGCATTAATAACTACGAACAGGCAGCACTAATATCATATTGGCAGCATTAATGTTGAGCAGTATTAACCATGAGCAGTATTAATATCATATTGACAGCATTAATGTAATATCATACAAGTACAGAGATGAGAAGCAGCTTACAGGGACAAGATAAGGCAATACAACAGTTGTTGAATTCAAAGCAGCCTCAACATATTTATTCGACGTGTACCTTGCAGCTTTCTCCATACTTTCAACTGTTGCTGCAACTTCTTGTTCGACTGTTGCTACATTTCCTCTTCAAACCTTCTGAATTCTTCCATGGCTTCTTCCGTAGCTGAATCAAGGTATCTCGTACATATGAGTTTTATGTATTTATGTTCTAATACAGCAATTAGAAACGCTAACTGACATGTAGACAAAGTAATACTTGTGGGTTGAAGCCTCGCCATACAAAAGCACCTTTGATATCTTGACTAATACACGAAATGGCGATTTGACCAGTTCATCTGGTACGATTCCTTCCTCAACGGCAACCTTTGTGGCATTTAGAGCATCCGTAACTCTGTCTTTCTTTTCACCTACTTCAGTGTCACTGGCTCCTCCAATCTGAGCATAATCACATATTTTTATTACAATCTGAGCATAATCACATATTTTTATTACATTAACGTGAATTTGAACATTTTTTACAGCTTTAAAAATAGTCAGATTAACTATAACAAAGACGAACCTTAAGCATAGCAACACCACCCGAGAGCTTGATATATTCATATTCACATAAAGTTTTTGTATTTTTACGATAACAAGCAGATAGCAGCCCGCGCATTGTGGCGGGCGTGTTTTTCTAGACTATCTAGTGTGCGGAAAAAAAAAAAAAGGGACAAAACATAAACTTCACGCAGAGAGAACTGTGTTTTTAAAAAAATATTTTTTAAAGAAAAAAAGTTATAAAGTACAACGTCACATGATTGTCCCTTGGCCCAACTGTAGCAATAAAGCCCAAAAAGTAGTAGTAATATACACGAACCATGGCAGCATTAAATCACAACATGCAATACCATTCCTTGTGCCAAACAGTTTTAACTTTTATACTGTTTTAATATTATAACAGTACTAATATACTCGGCAGTATTAACATCCTTTTCTTTAAACAATATTAAACGTAGCTTGGCAGCACTAACCTTCAATGCTCGAACAGTAGTAATAACATCCAAGCAGTTTTAATGTTTCATTAGCAGCATAAAATCATGGAGGAAAGGAAGGTGGTCAGAAGATGTTCAGAAAACCTAAAAACCTATGAGACTCTAGCTTCTTTTATTTAGAAGTTCTATCATTAACTTTATGGAGCATTATCAGACACTTATATGATACGAATTAACAAACATAAAATTCCAATGTATGCCCTCTATTGCTTTCAGGCCACATTTAACCGAGTAGAAGGTAAATATGGTTACTTATGCAAAAGTGTGGCTCACAATAATCCCCGAGCTAACTTTCCATCACGATGAGACATTAGCTTAGTGATATTTTGTTGGAGGCCAAACTGAAATGAAATAGTGAAAGACAATACTCCGTATATAGCTTATTTTGTTAGCAGCTTATCATTCTATTTTTATTAAATGGTCAAAATGCAAGTAGGTACACAATTAATATGCAACCATCCTACTTCCACAGGTGAGATCATAAGAAAGCAAGGAAAAAGAGTACATCTGAGTAATGGATATATTATGTCTACATAAACTTACCATAATGGGTGTGTGATGTATAGAAAAAAACATTAAGAAACATTAGGTATATAGCATTAAGTAGTCTCTAACCTGTTTGGAAATAAATGGCTGAATCCCTTAGGCGCTAAGTGAGCTTCCAAACCGTAGTGCTATTTTAGCTACTCTTGCCTGATACAGACGAAACATTGGGTTAATGAAGACAATAAAGCCTGTTAACTAAAATACAAAAACATTCCTAGCCATCGTAGTTTTCTAAGTAGAACAGAATTTGTTGATTAACGTTTCTATCCTTTAACAACAATTCAGACCCAATGCAATTGTGTTGCATCAACAGAACCTTGAAATTTCAACAATTCAGACCCAATTCAGTTGTTTACCTAAAAACCATTCATAATTGTTCTAAGAACATTTCTATTTTTCAACAGGCAATGGAAGTCAAAGATTGGTACACAAAAGGCTACCTTCCTACAAGTTGACATTGGATCATCAGAGTAGAAAGGTGGATATCCCACAAGCATTTCAAACATAATAGCACCAAGAGACCACCTAAAGCAAAACAAAAATCCCATGATAAATTTAGTGGAAGCAAGAAACATCCTGCTCAATTTCACAAGAAAGACAAAGGTAAAATTCTTAACTGATAAAAAGAAATTTGAATCAGCTTTCACGTGAAGGATACAATTTGGCTTCATCTTCGTTTAAGGTATCCTTTCTCATAAGCAAGGTCATCATATCTAAACCAGGTAGATATTCCATAACTAGATATAGATATTTGGTATATTGGAAAGAGCAATACAGTTTGACAATACAATTGATGTCCACTTCTGCAAGCAGATTCCTTTCAGCTTTCACATGTTCAACCTAAATGGATTAATAACTTTATAAAGTAAGTACCCGATTAAAGAATGTAAAACATATTTATTAAATAGAAACACACAATTACATACTTGGCCTCTACGAAGCATTTCTGATTTCTTAAGCTTTTTCATGGCATATACATTGGTCGTCGACTTCTCTCTGCAGATTCTGACCTACAACACAAGATGACGATGCAAGTTTGAGCATATAAGAAGAAACATATAAAACGAGACATAAATACTACCCGGCAACACTTAAACTTTTAATATCAGATATATTTATGATATAAAGGAACATGTATAAAATTCATCACCAAAACTTATCATCCGAAACTTATTAGATAAAGCATAGAAACCGCACCTCACCAAAAGCACCCTTCCCTATCATGGTAAGTGATTGGTGAAAACAAGGATATTGTGGTGACTAGGTGAAGCGGCACCTGTAGTAGTGTAGGTGATGGCGACTGGTGGTTATGATTTGGTGGTAGTAGATACAGTTGTGAGATAAGATTGAGAGGATAAGGGTGGGGATGTTTTAGAAATGAAAATATAAGGCGGTCAATTTGACTTTTGGTGAAAACATAAGAGGGATAAATGAAATATTTTAAGAGAAATTTTATTTTATTTAGAGATTATAAAATAAAATATATCTTATATCTTTATTTAAAAAAGTGTGAATTAGCGAGAACACCTTGGCCTCACATGTATTTTGGCACCAACCATTATTCACCCCATAATTAATAGCTCCAGCAACTCTCCTAACCAATTGAGGCACTAACTAGAGTGGGCAAGAGCCAAGACTCGAACCCTAGTGTTTCAAAAAAAAAACTATATGCTTAAGTTTATAAGTACCACTCTTACAGATAGCAAAAATGAGGCTTTCATATTCGGTTATTTGAGTTTATATGGTAAAGAGACAAACAAATACAGAATCTTGACGCATGGATTATTTCAAGAGATGTTAAATGGATGAGTCAAGATGGTATCGTTATACATGAGATGTTAAACGGATGAGTCGATATGATAGTGTTGATATCGTTATACATGAGATGTTAAACGGATGAGTCGATATGATATCGTTGATAATGGCTAATTCACATGGGTCATAGGTCATGTGCATTAGGTTATAACTAGTCACATTAATTAATGGGTACTTAACATCATATAGGTCATATGCATTGGGTTGTAGTGACTTATAGTGTCATGTTACTACCCATACATGATTGGTGACAATGGGTACTTAACATGGGTCATGTGCATTGGGTTGTAGTGGCTTATAGTGTCATGGACCCATGCATTACCGGTGACAATGGCTAATTCACATGGGTCATGGGTCATGTGCATTAGGTTATCATTGGTCACATTAATTTAACCCCTAAGCGTAACCAATAACCTATATCCTTTAACTCATAATAGTTGACTGACGCGTGTAAAGTGGTCGGTAATAAATTACCGTTTAGAGATAGAATTACTTTAGGAAAAGTAATAACTATTAGTTCGGGGTCATATCCTCGAAGAGAGTTGAATAGAAATTTACAATTTAGCTTTATAAAATCTAATTAAGCACTAACGCAAATGTCTAGCTTATTTAACCCTTAAACTCCACGCCTTAGAGTAGGGCTGAGCATACGGACCGTTCGACCGGACCGGACCGAAAAACCGAACCGGACCGACCGGACCGGACCGAACGTATTTCGGTCCGGTCCTCGGTCCGGTGTTTTGGACCAATTCGGTCTTAGGTCCGGTCGGTCCGGTCCGGTCCAGTCGGTCTTACCAAAAAACCCGAACATTATGCCTTGTAGGACCGGACCGGACCGAAGACCGAACCGGACCGGGTCGACCCGGATCGGACCGTACCATTTCGGTCCTTTCCTCGGTCCGGCGTTTTAGACCAATTAGGTCTCGGTCCGGTCCGGTCTTGGCCGGTCCGGTCCCGTTTTGGACCGATGCTCACCCCTACCTTAGAGAAAGTGAAGTGAGACAAACACAAAACTGAGCAATATTAAGCATTAGATAATAAGCAATAAGATAGCTTAATAATAAGCTAATCTAAAAACTACTATTTTTATTAATTAAAATTGTAAACTTTTTATAAACTGAAACTATATTTAATAATGAAAACTTTTATTAAAAAAACTTTAGCTTAAAAATAATTAGCTGCACCGAAAAAGCTTTAAACCAAATAAGCTACAACTTATATAGTTTTGCTAAATTCAAAATTTTAAAAGTGAAACAAGTTAAAAATAAGCAGAGGGAGAAAAATCCTTGGTTTAATAAGCAGTTTCTATAAGCACTCTTGATACGTCCAAATACGTATATAAGGATAATATCAATTATAATACAGTATAAGATAAGAATTCCAAAAAGGCTTTAAGAAAATGACTTTTATCCAAAGTAAAATCTAAAACCTTCCCGAGTCGTATCCCGACGAGGTGTGAATTGAGAATCGAGGTTAAATTCGTGATCGAGTGATTGGATAATCAATATTTTTGATCTGGATTCTATTTCTACAAATAACATGCAAAAACAATTAAAGGTAAGCTAAAAACGAAACCAATTAAGGTTGAAACACTAAAACGATAAAGGAAATCAAAACCCGAGCTTTAAAAACCTAAATTCTAAAATTTTAACCCTAAAACCTCAAATTTAATTTTTAACAGTCCTAAATGATTAAAAATAATTTTAGAAAAAAGAATTATATTTTTTTGAATTTTATTTTATTTATTATGAATTAAAAATAGTTTTAATCTAAAAATATTATAAAAAATATTAAACTAATTTGGAAAAATCTGAAAAAATCATGAAAAGAACTTTGAACAATTCTAATCCTAGGAAAAATAAAATGGGGCAAACAACTTCTTGGAATAAGCTGTAAATAAGCTTAAAAGAGCTAAAAGGCTTAAATGGCAAAAAGGGTTTAAAAGTAAAGGAGTGTGAAGGTTTAACGAAAAAGTCCCAAGGGCGAGATGGTAGTGGGTGTTGGTGTAAATGTGTTGGCAGTTGAGCTTGAGGTCTCGGGTTCAAACCTGGGACTTCTCTATACCTCCAACATTTTTATTTTTGAAATTTTATTTTTTAAAAAGCTTTATAACACTAAAATAAGCACTTTTTGTAAAACAACTTTTTCTAAAAACTTAAAATAAGCTAGAAATAAGCTATTTAGAAATGACAGAATGCTTAAAAAGCTTTAAGGCTTTAAGTTTAAACTGACTTGGCTTCAAAGCTTGAATAAGCTCAAACCTAGACTAAATAAGCTACTAGAACTTTAAACCTAACCTAATAAGCAATCCTAAACACAAATTAAGCAAATCCAATAAGCCATAAGCCCAGAAATCAAATAAGCAATTTTGGCTATAAAGTTATAAAACAGCCTACAAAGGCACTTTTAAACTAAAAATGAAGCTAGAAAACAAAAAAGCTAATGGATAAAACCTAAAAACAGATAAAGTTAGTACTACAAGCTATAAGAAAAAGCAAAATTTAAACAATTTAAATAACTAATAAGCTAGAAAAAGACTTTTGAAAAAAGCCTGATTAAAAACATGTTTTTGGTTTTTTTTCAAGTTTTAATAAAAGACTAAATGGGCTTTTGCAGCCCTAAATTAAGCTAAGCAAATGAAAGATAAACTACAAAATAAGCTCAAAAAGATTAAGTTTGACAACCTAGGAACAAATTAAAACTAGAATTAAGAAAATTTACCTAGAAAATAAGCTAGAAAAAGCTCTTGAAAAAGTTAGTATATACTGATTAAAATCAGTATATACTGACTTTTGTTTTTGGAAAATTGCTAATTTTAGCCGTAATTTTAAGCCAGAATAAGCTGTTGTAAAAACTTAAAAAGTGAAAACAGATTAAATTTGATACCTAATAAGCTTATATTATCAATCTCAGACTTTAAAACAAATTTATTCTAATCTAAATTGGCTATTGAAGATGAGACTTTTAAAACTATGGAAATAGACTTAAAAACTTAGACAAATTTTTGACTAAAGACAAAGGTCAATTGCATACTTTAACAAACTAATTTCTACTGCATAATAGACCAAAAATAAACATGAAACTAACACCTAAATGCCACTAATCAAGATATTAATCAAGCAAACTGAATATTAGACTAGAACACTTCAGATTCAAACCATGGTTACTTTGAACCTTAAACTTGATTTTTAACCTATAACAACTTATTAAAACTGACTTAAAAACTGAATTAAATCTTGCTAAAACTGATTTGAGTGACAAATGTGACTAGGCAGCACTAACATGTGTTAGTGCTGCTTGTGCCAAACACCCCTTTAAATTTTGCAATTTTATTTTAAACTTAAAACAGATTTGCATAAGCTCTAATAAACACAAACAGATTAATAACTAAGCTATAAAAAGACAAATTAGCAATAAAATCAAGAAAATGAGCACTAGAATAAGCAAATGCATAATAAGCAGGACACCCCTTATCATGTCACCCTTAAATCATGTGTGACCAAACACCCCTTATCAGAAATGTGTGACCATATTGTTAGGAATTATGGACATCTACAACTTAGTACTGCTGAAAGGACTTAGTACTGCTATTTGAAGATTTGTGCTGTTACTGAAGATTAAAGAAAATAAACTAAGTCATTAGTACTGCTAGTTGTAATAGTTAGTACTATTAGTTATAGTTAGTACTGCCAGTACATTGTTAGTATTGCCAGTATATAGTTTGTATTGTTAGTCTTATATAGTTAGTACTGCTTATGTGATATGCATGATATATATTAGGAATAGATATGCATGATCACTTAACGCGTTTTGTAAGCCCATTAGGGTTTCCTTGGTGTATAAAAGGAACCCTACGGCATAGTTAGAGATACACACTTACATATAAAAGTAATAGCTATTAGGCAAAACATATAGTTGTTTTATGAATTATTCAATATATTGTGAGTTAAGAGAAAGATCTTGTGTTACTATTACATTGCTTTATTGTTCTTCTGGTGTATAAAGGTTAGATTCCGCATAATCTTTATATATACTACAAGGTTTCTATCATAGTTGTTTTAGATTTATCTAAGATAACTAAAGCTTTAACAAGCTTATCAAGGATCTATATAAAAGGGGATCAACACATATGTATCGAATTGTGACTACACTTAAATAATGTGTGACAAAATATGACTCTATGATTTAGACACCTAAATAAATACTTCATGTGACTATATATAACATCTTGAATTTAGTCACACAAACACTCAATGTGACTAATATCAAGGTTAATGATAACTGAGTTCACATTTTGCTATAAATAATAGTCATATGAATATTTCACAATGTGACTATTTTAAATGTATTGGTCACATATAATACCCTTATAATGTGGCCATAAACATAATTTAGATACACATTTGTGATATGGTGTGACTATTGTAAAGTCTATAGTCACATGATCATGCTACAATTAAATGTGACTATACACATTAGGTTTTGGCAAGCAAATACACACTAAACTTTAGACACACATATTAACTTACGTGACCATATGTATCGAATTTTGGTTACACTTAATCATGTATGTCTATGGTTTAGTGTGACCATATATGACATTTGGTCACACTGTTCAAGTGTGTGACATATATTTGTCACTTTTAAATGTATATCGTGACTAATGCTTCAAACTTACTTTTCAGTTGTCACACATTTCAAATTCATGTGGCTAAATATTCAGCAAAAAATAGCAGTCACTTTTAAATAATGTGTGACAAACTTGACTATATGATTTAGCCACATACACAATTACTTCATGTGACCATATATGGATTTTGGTCACACTGTTTAATTGTGTGACATATATTTGTCACATATGTATATATATATATAGTGTGACTAATGTTTCAAACTTATTTGTATCTGTCACACGTCCCAAATTATAAGTGACTAAATAATCAACAAAAAATTACCAGTTACCTCTAGTCACATAAATATTCAAATGTGTGACAATGAAATTATTCTGAAATGGTCACACAAAATGAGTTCAAGTGTGGCTGTTTATTTTATTTTGGTACATTTAGTCACATAAATATGTGAATGTGTGGCCATTCCATTTTGCCCATGTGTGACCAAATCTACTTTTTGTACTAGTGAATGCAGCAAAAGAAAAAACCAAAACTTTAAGAGGTATTATGAAGTCCTTACAAAATATAAGTATTCAACAGCTCTTTCAGGATTATTAAAAGCAGCACGCAGAGCGCCAACAACCGTATCCCTGTCCCATGTACCTCCACCCATATTAAGAATCTGCTAGATTGCACCCTCCAAATTGTTTCCTGCAACCAGATTTAATGCTGCATCACCATACACATTCTCAGAAGGAGCAACTGAAGCTGAAGTCTATAAAGGGACAGATGCATGCATGAATAGCAAATTAAAGAAACAGAAGTTTAGTCATAAACTAATTCACATTTCAAAACTAACATCTAACTTGCAAATGCACAAACAATACATAAGATTTTGCATAAACCACCTCTTTGCCGATCAACCGATGATCCTGATGCAGTGTATGGACTCTGATTGTAAGTTTCTTACATCATTTTGTCTTACATTTGATAGTGCATATATCTCTTTTCAAGTTTAAAAATGCGATGGATTTTATCTCCACTTATATTTTTACCGAATATTCAATTTAAAATACTTTTTATAATTACCAAAATAGTAGATCATATATTTCTCAAATGACACGAAGCTATATATTAATCGAATTTAAAAAGTGATTTTTTAACTACTAAAAGTCAAACAGGGACTTGTGTTTTAGCAACAAACTGAACATCTGTAAACTCCTACACTTTCCTAGTGCTTTGAATATCTTTATGTACATTTGTTGAAGTACTCGATGTTAATTTACTTTCAGTTAGAACTTGTGCAAGACACTTACATTTCTTCATTTTCTTCATCAGATGATCACAATAGTAAAGGAAGCGGTTTGGCTCCATGGCCGGCTAGGCTCACATCTCCACCTCCTCGTCTATCTGACTTTGGCTATTCAAGTGATATGTTTGAAAAGGACACGGTATATATATACAGTCTTCCCTCTTATCTATTTTTATTTAAGTGTTGACCAGTTCACTAAATTTTACATACCTTTACAGGAGCTATGGCGTAAGAGGGTTGAGAACTACTGGGATCTATTGAGCCCAAAAATATCAACTCACACTATTAGGAATGTGATGGACATAAAGGAAAATTTAGGTTCATTCAGAGCTGTTTTGAGTAGCAAAGATCTTTTGGTGATGAATGTTGTCCCTGAAGATGGACCGAACACATTGAAGCTTATTTATGATAGAGGCTTAATCGGCTCAAACCATAACTGGTACGTATTTTCGTATATTAGAAAACACGTCAAAGGTGTGTACAACTATGATCTAGTGTGATTAAGTTGAATTTAATTAGAACCTAAGACCGGACCTAAAAGCTTCTTGGTGACCGTGAAATTCCAGTTTATTCTGTTACTTTTTTTTGTCTAACCAGTCTGATCCAGTTTTTTGATTCTGATGACTGGTGCTCACCAGTAAGATTTCCTACCTTTAACATGGGTTCTTTAGAATGCCTTGTTAGATACATTAACCATTAAGAGTTGAGGTTGCATTAAACCCATATATAGACATGGGTCAATTTGGGTTACACATATTATCTGTTAACGATTCAAATGGGTCAAGCTAAAACAATGATTGAAAAGAAAACGGATGAGATGTGTCGAGCGTACTGAAATTCATCCTACGTGTAAATTTCCTACGTTATACAATGTTAGTTACTAATAGTATAAACTAACCTGAAGGCCTTCTAGAGCAAACCTTGTTTCATTTTCTCGATTTCCAAATACATATCTTTGAGCAGCATAACTGTAGACATTTTTTGATTTGCATACAATAAAGTATGTAAAATTCATATACATGAAGGGTATTTATAAATAGAAAAATGAGGTTATAAAGTGTCATCCATACTGACCTCTGGTTTGTTCTTGATGTTTTTAGCACGATGTGCGTAGTCTAAAGTACTTAATGTTTCCTCTAGACAATGAGCATATGGAGAAACCATTACAATGATGCAGGTTTTGGTCTTCCCACCAAGTGAATCTCTTAGGAGTCTTGTTAGCTTACTGTCCCTGTAAGGCACGAGACCTGAATGTTCCATAAGTGCGTTAATGACACGTCCCAATGTGAGTAAGCTCTTGTTGATTTCCCCAGCTTCTCGTGCTCTACCCTACAATCATAAGATATGCGTTAATCTCAGGAAAAATAAAATCTCGGCCTTAATGAAAAACAAAATAACGGTGGCGATTTTAATACATTAAATACGAATGGTTCAATCAGGGTATGTTTAATCCCCATGGGTCTGGTTAAAAATATCAGTTAAAAAGAATCATGGCAAATGGATCAGGCATCTAAAACTATCTTAAAGTCTACTTGTTTGTGTGACCCGCCTAACCTACCTGTTTTTCCAACTTCTACAAAAAAATGCTTTTCTTTACTTACATCTCGGGCGCCCGAGCGAGAAATATTTTCTGAGAGCTTTCTATACTTGATAAGATCCTCACTATCAACAGTTACATGGACAAAGATGTAGTTTCAATTGCAACCTGCTACACACAAAAATAGAAGAAAAAGACATATTTGTGAATGTTGGTTAAACAAAATACAATCAAGGCATTTATGGTGCGAGTAAATACTTATGTCCAAAGGGGTCGCGTCTGCCCGTAAGAAATTTATATGAATTGAAGAGTGGATTAGTAATGAACCGCCTAATCTTGCATCTAAGTAACAACAATAAACTTGATCATTGCAATTTATACATACATACAAAGAGTGAATTAGTAATGAATTAAAGAAGCTAATTACCATAAAGGGATCCTATGATTTCCGGAAGCTCTTTGGTAGGTCTAATAAGATAAGTAATACATATCTCACCCATTCCACATATGCCTCATGACAGTGTCCGGATGGGACTCTAGGAAAAAAAGGTCAGTCAATAATAAAAAGCAAGGAAACCAATTAAAAGATAGTGTAAATAAAATTATACTGAACAACACACAACAACGTAATAATTTTCCGCTACATGTATATTGTTGTCAAAGCTAAGTATGTGATACACAAACTACAACAGAAAATAATTCATTGAGAGATCAAACAAAGTTCTCTTTAACCCAACTAAAAATAAATAAAAAATCTCCATGTCATTCGATCATTCATTCTTGTGGCATAAAAATTGCCAGGTTGTACCAATACTTTGTTCTCAGTCAAATAAAGCAAAGCTAAATATGTACCTTCTAGAAGCAAAAACTTATAAATCGATGATATGTTATGCTTCCGTAATCGGAAAATCATGAACATATTCATTCCATAGCTCAGTAGCAATAGTGTCCCACAATTTTGAGGCACCTTCAATCTGTTGAATATCAAATGGTAAATCTGCAGCCATCATGTGACGACTATCACCATTCATCAGTATGTGATTTAAAAGATGTTTTTGGAAGTAACATACGTATGTATTTATAGAGTAAATTTAGGGTTTAGAGTTTTAGGTTGTGTTGGTAGATAAATTCAAACATGGAGTATATCCTCAAACTTAAACACTGCATATCGAATAAATTCTGGAGCATAAATATAGTATATTTAGGGTCTAGGTAATTATGAATTTTAATAATTTATGTATGCCATGTCATTGTTGAGGTGGCGTTGAGTCACTATTTCATATTAATCCAGTCATAGTTAGCCCCATATATATAATATATATATATATATATAGGTGGTCCAAAAATGATGTAATTAAAATGATGTAAATCTATATGTTACAAAGTTGGGGAAGACGACAAAAGTTTAGAAGAAAACCAATAAAAAAAGAAATAATGAAGAGAGAGAAAAACAATGTTTTTATGTTCTGATTTATGTATCCCCCCAACCCCCCCCCTCCACCCCACCCCCCCCACCCCATCCTAGTAAGGGTGTGAGAACCAAGATTCAGTGATTTGCTTTTAAACCAAATGTACAAAATTTACTTTCAGCCTAAACCATTTACACCAAACGGGCTCTTATTTTATTTTTGGGCCAACTATTGATTTTACAAGCCCAATGTCTAAATGAATTGTCATCTCACTCAGGCTCTTTGAATTTTGAATGAATATACGGAGCTGGATTTTAACAAGTTGTGTACATAAAATCGAACCGAGAAGGGTGCATGAGAATTCAATAGATTCATTTTGCGTTGTGTAAAATTATTTCAAACACACCACTTATTTCAAAATGAACATGGTCTTTAGTTTTTAGGTTATGAATTTTTTTGTACTTTTCATGAAAATAAACCTGATAACTTTCGGTCCATTAACTATCATGCCTTTTATTCGATTTAAAAATTGTTTAGTCTTGCTACTATTTTACTTTTTTTTCTAAGAGTTTCATGTGACGTATATTAAAACGGATTGCAACATATTGCATTTTGCATAAATAAACACTTCAAAAACGTATTTAATATGCTCGTACGCTCCTCTTCTTGTGTATCTCACTATCTTTTTCTAAAAGTTTATAGAAGTGTTCCTTGTTTTTTGTTTAAATAAGGATTGCAGCCCGCGCTTTGCTGCGAGAGCATTCGATTTTATGTTGTTCCATACACACGAAAAACGTCACTATTAAATAGAATAGCATATAGCAGTGTAATCATAAGAGTGTTGTAAAATTTTAATCCAAACATTTCTCTAGCAAGTGTAATTTAAAAATCACTATTAAATAGAATAACATATAGCAGTGTAATCATAAGACGTTATGTTGTAATCTGTAATATTCTCATTTACACTTGAAATAGTAGTGAACAACATATAAAGCAACTTTAAATGTTAATAATAAATAGAAGTAATTACTTTTAGTAAATGTGTGATTGCGCCTGCTGGCCTTGGAAGTAGCAGCTTGGCCATGGTAAGCCTTTTAGACGTTCTTACTCTTGAGCAGCTTATCCGCGCATAGAATATCCCACTTGATGTTATAGACACTGATAAGCTGCTCAAGAATCAGCACACATCATAAAGCAGTTCACTGCTGCAGCAACTCTCCTATAGAAACTAAACGCACTCAATAAGCCACTTTAGGGAGAGAGTTTCTGATCTCCAGTTTGTGCCTTTTCATTCCGAATTTAACAAAAGACGTTGCTCAGTAATAGGATGGGTGTCCACAAAGAAAGATGAGAAACTGAAGAGATTGCGGCAAGAAAATGGTTTACATCGAACTGCTTGTCACGGCATTCTCTTCAGTTCCACATCCTTCTTTGTTAAAACGCATTTTGCCGATGATCAAGGCTTATTTGGGAATTCAATTGAAAATGAACCACATATGACACTATCACCGTGTTCATACATGTAATCACATCATCAGTTTAAACAAATGTATCAGGAAAATGTAAAAGTTTTTTTACAAATAGCTGTAAGATTTAGATTTGCAGCTAGCTGCTATCATTGCCTCGCTTTGTATATCATAGATGGACGAGAAAATATCGATGCCCGCAAGCAGAAGGTTGGCCACAACCAAGATTTGGCGGAAAATTTTACGTAAGTCTTCTGAGTCTTAAAAGAATGTTTAGCTCAGATAACAGCTTAAGGTTCTGAAAAGGTGTAAGTCTGCCATGGCTGCATACCAAGCAAGTTGCCTAGCCAAGTTACAGACTTTCACGGTTTCAATTGAAATTTCTCATATTCATCATAGCCTCATCAAAGCAGCATGAATCGGTGTAGACATACCGTGTATCACGATTTGAGGTGGTAGTGGTGGTAACAGTCGTATGCGTATCTTTGTTCTGATACGCAAAATTAGTGTATGAACGAAGATTGGAAGAAGAGATGGCGATACTATTTAGTAGCACGATGTCTTCTGCCCATTCTCGGTGCAACGCAAACAAAACGTATCTAAATGCAAAACCGTTTACGGCTGTTACTGTCACTACCGCATCACTATTGAATAACTATCATAAAAAGAATTTCATAAGAAATAATCTATCGGGTGAAATAAGAGCTTTTCTAAGTTTGTCATGGTTGCACACCTAATAGGCTGCCTAG
>BQNB010052564.1:22187-40434 GCA_026074375.1 Tanacetum coccineum
GTGAGATTTTTACCTTATATTTCTCTTGTTTGAGAAGTATTTTGGAAAGAAATTCTTACGGGATTAATACTATAAGTATATTAAATTTGTTTGTTTTTCTACCACGAACCATTTGTTAACAACTGTTCTAAGTCTTTTGCAGATTTATCAAATTTTGCAATTTAAACTCAAACCCCTCCTTTTCTTGTTTAACTTTTTCAAGTTCATCCCTAAGTAATCCCATCTGATATTCTTTGTGACCTACACTTCTTTTAAGTAGAGCAATTTCCTTAGAAAAAGAACTTCATGTTCTCTATATTTAACAATTTGTTCTTCTAAAGTTGCTAAACCTCTTTTGTATGTAGCTGCTTTAAAACCAGTATCATCTAATTTAACAAGCAAATCATCATACTGTTTCTTTAGAGCTTCATAATTTTTTAGACAAGATTTAGAACAAGATTTATCATTTGTTACCTCAGAATCTGAGAATGCCATGAGAGCCATGTTTGCCTGAATTTCTTCCTCTGCCATGTCACTCCAATCAAATCCAGCACCATCTATAGCACACATTGCCTTTTCAGAAGCATCTTCAATCTTTACAGCCTTTGTTGAGCTACCTTGATTCCAATTTCTGTTGTCTTTACTTCTAGGTGCTCTGCATTCTCTGGCAAAATGTCCCATTCTATGGCAGTTGAAACATTCTACCTTTGATTTATCATACCCAGCAGTATTGCTTCCATCAATGATGATTTTCCTTCCAGTTCTCTGATAGAACTTTCTTGCCCTCATGCTTAGTAGTGCCATATTCCACTTCAAATCCATTTCTTCTAAATCATCATCATGAAGTTGCTCAAGGTCTTCATGAACTAGTTGAGACCCTTTTGGTTGAGTGGATAGAAAGGCATATATTGTGGCATTACTAAAGCTAGCAGTACTAATTTCAGTACCGGCAGTATTAACCTTTGTGGTAGCAGCACTAACTTCTGGGTTAACAGTATTAATATTATTAGTACTGCTTGCACCTGAAGTTGTTACAAATGACAAGTTTTTATCATCATTGCTTGCACCAGCAGATTTCTTAACCTTCTGTTTAACAATTTTAAAGTTGTTGTACAAATCATCCAAACCCATAGTATCAAAATCAGGTTTGCTCATCCAAACTACCACATGTGTATCCCATTCAGAAGGTAAGCTCCTTAAGAATTTTACATTTAGATCTTCTAGAGGAGTAACCACACCCATAATTGCCAATTTACTAACAAGCCTTTAAAGATAGAATCAAGTGATTCTGAGCTTGAAGCACTAAAGTTTTCATACTGTTGTTTCAACAGAGCCTTCTGTGTCTTCTTTGTTGCTTTATTCCCTCTAAATCGAGCTTTAATTGCAGCAAACATTGATTGAGCATCAACATACTGGTCGAAGGTAAGTTGATGTTCATTGGGCAGTGTCATGAGCAGTAGACTTCTTGCCTTTACATCATTCTTTTTACACGTCTTTTCTTCAGTAGTAGAAGGCACAGTCATTTTTGATGCTGTTGATGTACCAGTTTTTGATGGTGTTGTTATAGGAATAGGTACCCATGAATTCCCATTCTCTATGACCTCTCATAGAGCATAATCCTGGATCTAAAAATACTGTTTGATCCTGATCTCCCACATCTCATACTCCCCAAGTTTGAGCATAGGAAGCTTAGCCAAAGCATTGTTCTGAGTATTCTCCAATTCCATTACTTCTAGATCAAAGTTTCTTAAAGCACAGGCTATAATACCACTTGTTGATCCTACGCCTTGATCGATTCTTTACCTTGTAAAGTGTTTGTTACCTTGGATGAATCCAAAATAACAATGGTAGAGACTTTGTTTGTATATCAAAGTGTATGCGGAATCTACACTTCAATACTCTAGAGGTATTTATCAATGGAACAGTACCAAACAAAGAACAATGAATAAAACACAAACTGCTTCAATATTATTGATGATAATACGAGTACTCTTGATTAGTACTAGGGTTACAAACCTTGAAGCTATACGTTCTTTTTCTAAGATGTATCTCTATCTCTTAAGCATCTCTAAAACCTTAACCTAGGATCTCCTTTTATACACCACAAGGAGTCCTTTACAAGATAACTACCGAACTTTTAGGATCAATAACAAACATAATCATATACAAATCTTCATAAAATATTAAAGATATACATTCCATATTTATCTCATTGCGTCCTTATCTCCAAGTCAGCAGCTTTGACCATCAGCAGTATTAATCTTTCTTCTAGCAGTATTAACTAACACTTAGCAGTACTAAGTTTGTACTGGCAGTACTAACTCCATTAGTATTGTTAGTTATACCTTGGCAGTATTAACTCTTGATGAAGATTTATTCCCAACATTTACATTTTGTGATTATCAAAACGTAGAGAGGTCTAAAAATATTAATAACATTTTTAGGAATTATTTCTATCAACAGTTACAAATGAATCCTAACCCCTCCTTGAAAGTAAGGAGGGGATACATATAGCCTATGACACGCCTCACTTTCCTATATTGATATTTCTAGTCCTTGCGTATCCGGCTAATAATAAACTAATGTAATTTCATATAAGTCGATATATTTTAATGTTAACATTCATATATGTGGTACTAGTAGTGGTGGATAAGGATGACAAGATCTCTAAGCTTGCTTGAATGGATGATCATGTAGAAACATGCTTGCAACAAATGAAAGTTAGAAGCATTATGATCAAGGGTTAGTGAGGTTTTAAAGACATGATTAATTATGTTTTTACATTGTAGAAACTTGATTACAGTGATCCCTAAATGTGTGAAAATATGTGGGAGAATAGTTGTGAAAAGAGATTCTCAAAAAGCTTGCAAGTGGGTGGTATTTATAGAAAAACCAAATCTGCCCTTTTTTTGAAAACCCATGGATCCACGAATCCATGCATGGTGGATCCGTATGTGTATTTGGTGGATCCGTGGGTGTGCAATTTCAAAAAACTAGTTATTTTATCTTTTGTGGCTAACTAAATATCTTTTCAAAATCTCCTAATTGTATTTTAATATCATATTAAGTACATGCTTTTATAAGCAAAATCTTTATTAACGATAATATGGAAAGATTTGAAAAGATTTGTTTAGATAAGGTAAGAATGTTTCCAAAAAGGTTAATCCTATTTTATCTTATTTACTAATGAAACTAGTTAATTATTAAGTATGTGTTTACTTGAAATCATTTGTTTATTGGAGATGTAAGCAAGCTTACATAGGTTTGCGCAAATGATTAAATTAGTATGCATGACAAAATGGGTTTTGCTAGTTTATAAAAACGTGTTCATACTTTGTAGGAAAATGCAAAATGAGGTTCGAAAAAGAATGATTGACCTTGAAAATACTTAGTGACTCTAAAAAGTATTTTAATCATTCCTAATGGTTTGTTAAATGGGTTGATCATAATGCAACATAACACACATATTCGTACCTTTTGTTGACGAATGAGTGGACTCGAGACGTTGAGAGGTGTTGATGTATGTATGCGTTGATGAGTTGTGGTCACAAGTAACTTGCGCATTTTATGTTATAGATTACAAGTTACTTGTTTGTCATTATTAAAACCAAATGGGCTGTTTAGTTTAAATATAGTAATATTTGCACTAACACAGTGCATACCCAACAAAAGCAAAAGAAAAATAGTGCACATCTGTCTCAGAATGGTCATGGTTAGGTGATAAAAAAGAAAAAAGTAACAAAAAAGCAATATCTACATCCGTTTATAAGGAACATCTTGCTGTCTTCTTCGCTGGAACGTCCCTCTTTCACATTTGGTCTGAGTCGACAAACTGAATATGTTTTTCAATGTTTCTTTTCTCTTTATAAAATATTTATAAAGAAGTAGTCTATGTTGATTTAAGGAGTATTTTAATGTACCCTTGATATCCTAAAGGACTCACATTAATGAAATTAAGATAATTCAAAGATTATTCATATTTTCATTATATTATAGTTATAACATTTTTAATGGCTGATTTTTATGTAAGAGGTACAAGTATTTTTATTGCAAATTTTGTTCAAGTGTAATGGGATATATATATGTTTTCCTTGAAATTCTCCTATTTAAATATATCAACAGGATCTTATTTGTCATTTCTATCTATAATTATTTATTTTTTGATTTTTTTAGCATCCATGTATAATCATATATGGATCACGGTTCACACAAAGGTTACATTAAGTTACATCTTACATGTAGAACCGTGGGGTGGGGGTGAATATAATTTTCTTGACTTATTCGAAGTTTATAAAACTTTAAGTCTCGAAAGAGCCGAGTGGTGTACTAATCTACTTTGCAATAAGAACAATAAGTAGATAGAGAGAAGAAGAGACACCACGATATATACTGGTTCGGGAAGGGGGGTTTAGTCCTTTCGTACGTCCAGTTGTGAATCCACAACACCGATACTATTCCTAGTATAATTCTTATGGTGGATTACAAACCCTATTACAATTTAGCTCCACTGACTTTTAACAAAGCTTGGCGCTCACACATAAGAGTTATTACCTATGGTATTCCGCCCTCGGAATCTACTCCTAAGAACCTGTGATTCGACTTAACCTATGAACCATAAAAGCCTTCTCCTTGGAAGCTTTCCAAAACCCCAACTAGATCCCCAATGATCTAGGCTTGATCCCACGGATACAAGACATCCCTTACAACTCGATTAAATAAAAAGATAGATGGTGAAACAAGTTCTAACCTAGAGACTCAATTTTAAAGAAAGGGTATAAGAAAGAATACCCTTAACAAAACACACAAGTATGGATTAGGTACTTGTATGGCTCTCTTGCGGAGATGTGTTCACTTTAATAGATGATAGAGGAGAAGATTAAGAACACTTGATGTTTAGACTTAGAGGATTAGAGAAGAGAAAAGAGAGGAAAGAATGTTTGGAATATGTGAGGAATACAAAGGCCAAGGGTGAGTATTTATAGGCCAAGAGTCCCCCACCTACAATCCACATAAACCCACCACCCAAAACCCCACAAAACGCGTGACGCTTCTACCTTCCATCACCGAACTGACCGTGAGATGTCTCCCAAGCTATTTTCGAAACCACTTTGATGTTCTCAGACTACTGAGGATTAGAGAAGAGAAAAGAGAGGAATGAATTTTTTTAAAAGGTGAGGAATACAAAGGCCAAGGGTGAGTATTTATAGGCCAAGAGTCCTAATTTAGGAAAAACAATTCGCCTCTAGCGCACTGCCCACGCGTCAACGAGCCTGAATCCTAAAGTTGTTTTTCCTTGGGACTTTGGCATTTTAAATACCCACACTTGTTAAACCCCCAATTGTACTTCACGCTATGAACTTTCAATCATTATTATACTCAAGGTCAACCAACTCAAATAGCCATTTGTAAAGAGTTTGTAAAGTATTAAAAGCATTTTGCTTAACCGATAAAGTAAAGAAAGAAAAGAATTATCAAAAATGGTATTTTGGGTATTCCTCAAGTGCTAATTAGCCTAGTTAGGATCAAACTAAAGATTAGAAATGGCTAGTTAGAAACCAAGAGAATATTCATGGAATATTCTTTGCTTGGTGAGAAAAGGGGGAAAGATTTAAAATTTGAATTTCAATTTCTTTAAACAAATGTTGGATAAGAAGGTATGAGGTGTGTACAAGTTGTAATGATGTGACATGATGTGATAGAAAGGAGCCTCTTGATCTTGTTTGAAATGGAGGGTGAAGATGTGAAGAGGACACTTGGTTAAGTGGCAAGGTTAAGGGTAGAAAAGAGGTTGTGTTTGTTGTGTGAGTAAGAAGTGAATGTTTGTGAGAGGAGTTGTGTTTGTTTAAGATGAAGCATCAATCCAATGGTTGAGAAGAGGATGAAGGAGTTTGGATTGATGAGGTGGATTAATCAAGGGTAGAAGAGAAATGTGTTTGTTGTGTTTGTTTGAGAAGCAATCCAAGGGTTGAGAGAAGAGTGTATAAACTTGGATTGGTGACATGGCTTGATCAAGAGTTGAGATGAAGAAGTGTGTGTGTATGTGTAATTTGAATTCATTGGGGAAGAAGGTGGATATTGGATATGTGGTGGAGAATGTTTTGAAAAGATATGGAATATCTTGGTTGGGAATGTAGGGGACAACAAGTACAAGATAAGTACATTATGTAAGGGAATGTGAGTTGGCATTGTTGAGGATAAGGATTGAGGTTTAATTGGTGAAGGCTTATGTGAAGGAGGGTGTTTATGTTTGAAGAGTGTTTAGAAAGATAAGTATGAAGTTGATGATGTTTAGGATGAAATTAAAGGATTAATTTGGGTTAATAATCACATTGCTAGTAAGAGAGAAAAGAGTGGGCATATGTGATTATGGATGGTTTAAGGAATAAGATGTTTGGAGTGTGTGTGCAAGAATGAAATCACTTGTTAAGTAAGAAGGGTAAACAAGTAATTAGGAAGAGTGGGTTGTAGGAGTATGTAGAGGAAGTGAGGACTTGAACATGTGAGGAATACATGTGAATTTGTAAAAACATTTAAGGGTAAGGAAGTGAAAAAAGTCAAAGTATGATTAACTTTCAAATACCACAAACTCAATTAGTCATTTAGACTTTAATCCATGATAATAAACAATGGATTTGATCACTAATCATCTTGATGCAAACAAGCTACGTGCTTTGCATCTCAAGTAAAGCATATCCCATAACAGAAAAGGATGCGTTTACGCAAAGTGACCTATGACTTAGTTTGACCAATAAGAGAGTCAAGCCCATTACATGATTAGGATCAATTGTAAATCCGAGCAACAATGGATTCGATCATTAATCATTTTGATGCAAACAAGATAAGTGCTTTGCCATTACGGGAAAGGATGCATTTACGCAAAGTAACCTTTGACTTGGTTTGACCAAAACAGAAGTAATGCCCGTTATATGATTAAGATCGTCGTAAATCCAGATTAAGGTCAAATGGGTACTTTCGTTAGTTGGTATGTTGAAAATATGATCACACTAGGTTTAGAAAGAAGTTTCGGCTTTGGCTAGAGGCGTTTGATAAAATATTTGAGTTGGCATTTTATGAAAAAACAGGAGGATTCGTTTTTGCTCATCTCTAAGTCTAAACCTCATTTGGAGTATTCCAAAATGCTAAAATATCATGTACATACCTTTATTGAAGTTTCCACATGTGTCAGGTAAGAGGAAAGGCGACAATTGCTAAATCCTCAAAATGGATTTCGCTTGTGGCGCGCTGCCCACGCGCTGACGCTTGCCTAACGCGCCGGATGGTGAAATTCAGTTTTGCGGATTTAGGCTACCGTTTGTGATTTTACATTTTGCGAATGTTTATTTGTCATCGTTAAAACATAAATGAGATCCTAGTCAATGTTGCACCAACATTATAATATAAGGTAAACGAGTGAAATTAGCTAAATGAATAATAAAAATACACTAAATGGGTAAATTGTCAATATAATATTTTCTACAAAGTGTTTATGGTTGAACCCAACAGGATGGCCGGTCCGATCCAAATTCATTTTGACCCATTCCATTATTCGGTCATTTTTGCTATCTCAATGGTGCATACATTATTTAAAAATTTTAATCCGCCACTGCCGTCACTACCATAGCCACCACCACCATTATCGTTGTTTTTTACAACTTAGCTAGATCTTGACCAACAATTCGTGTTAGATCGGTATGATATGAAACAAATGATTTAATGAGGAAAAGTTTGACATCAACGTTGTGATGGATTTGATGTCTTTTATGTGATAAATTGCAAAAGAGTTGTCGTTGTTAAAAAGTAGAATATCATATGTTTGTTGAGTAAGGATCAAATGAGAAATAAAAGTAAATGAGAAGAATGAGAAACAACCACAGCCGCACATTTTAGATGTATGTAAAAAAAAGATGCATCTCTCGTGAAATTCTCCTTTTTCATTTGAAATGTGTAGCTAAAAGAATTTCCATTCTTCTTATTTTATTATATCTTCTTAGTGGATCCATTCCCCATGTATAAATTGTATATTTGAATTGTTATTTTGTGTTAGGAATACGAAAGTATCAGTCACTTCTATAAGTATCATAAGATGGGCTCGTAGTATAGTTTTTGGAACCTAGATAGGGTAGTAAGGCCCAAGGCCCATGGTAAGCCCATTTAGAGTCCCATGGCCAGTCACTCTTAAGTATTTATACCCTTCTCCACATCTTAGAGAGGGTTGGTTGTTCACTTGTTTATTTCTAATTTAATTTTGCTCTCTTTACTTTCTCTCTCTAAGTGTTTAATCCTTCCACTCTCTCTCTCTAGATTTCTTGTCATTTGATTGTGAGATAAGATACATCATATATTCTACAATTGGTATCAAGAGCCATGGGGTAATTTAGCTAGGTTTTGTGTGTGCTTTTCTTACTTGGTCTAGGCGTACGTTTGGTTCGAACACCATACAAAAGATTTCATCTTTTGTGTGTTCTAATACCATAAAGATCAGTACTTTATTCTTTGTTTATCATAGTATAAGGTAGTTGTACAAGAAAAACTTTTGAAAAACTTAAAAATCTTCATTTTTGTTGTTTTTGGTTCAAAAAGGGGTTTTGTGTACAAGAATCTTGATTTCAATTTTTTTTGTGTTAAAAACCATAAAGTTTGTGTTTTAGTCTTAGAATAGCAAGTCGAACAAGTAAAATCAAGTAAAAATGTCAAAAATTATGTCTTTAAGTGATTTGAAGTTTTGAAGACGGCTTTTTATACATAATGTTTGAATTCGACGATTTATACGTGTTAGAATTCAGAGATTTATACGTGTTTGTATTCGGCGATTTATACGTGTTTGGATTCGGCAATTTATACGTGTGTATATCCGGTGATTTATACGTGAGGTAGTACGATGATTTATACGTCTCTAAATCCAGCGATTTATACGTCATTGAAATCCAGCGATTTATACCTCATTGAAATCCAACGATTTATACCTCATTGAAATCCAGCGATTTATACCTCAGTGAAATCCAACGATTTATACCTCATTGAAATCCAGCGATTTATACGTCTTCTAAACGGCGATTTATACAAGTTTTCTTAAGGTGATTTATACGTTACACTTGGGTGACTTATACACTTACCTTTGGAGATTCATGGTGGAGATGTGTATCCTTGCCAAGCTTATGATAGAATACTCGTCACGACCGAGCAATTGAGCGAATTAGTTACATGTTACCACATAGATTAATTGAGTGATTTGAGTGTTTTCATCTTCCTATTTCGTGAGGTGTTTGGTTGTGTACTTGTAATAGATCGAATAAGTGCTTTAACATAAAATATCCTCAGGGATACATTTTTATAAACTTCTAAAGGCTACTTGAGGACAAGTAGGATTCAAGTGGGGGGATATTTGATGACATCAAATACTGTCTATTTTATAGCATCATTTATCCCAAGATATTAACCCATTTTGTATAGTTATTGCAAAGAATTGTTACTTAATCGTTTATATTTGAGAATTGCAGTAATTATGGAGTAATTGGTGAAATATAGCAAAAGGCGCGCATTCTGGAGCTTAAATGAAGATATTTCAAAGATTACTATTCTGAAGACCAATACGCCGTATCCATCAAGGAAGATACGGCGTATCCGTGCCTGCACTCACCAAAGACCACAGAAGAATTAAGATCAATACACCGTATCCAGAGGACTCAATACGCCGTATTCAAGATATGGAATCAATATAATATTCTAGAAGATATCAAACATGGTCCCTACTCCAAGAAATCCCCAATACGCCGTATCCAACAATTGGATACGCCGTAACTTCCAAACCTTATAAATAGAAAACTCAAAAATGAGTTTTAAGTGTGCTAAATTATATTCTCGATACCTAAACCACAAAAGTCGCTTTTCAGAGGAGAAAAAGAGCAGAAGAGGTTGAGCAACGTTATCAATTCCATAGGAGATAATGTGTAATTCCATATACTTTAGTAATCGTTCAGTTTTTGGTATCATTCGTTAACTTAGTTAGTTTACCTTGGCTAAATAATTGCTCTTGTATTTATTATGACGTTTGAAGGCTAATACCTTTGGGTATTAGCCATTATTATGAAGATTTGAATGTTTGGTATCTGTTTATCTCGAATTCTTGATTTATCATTGAGTGCTTGTTTATGTTTATCAATTTATACTTGTTTACGCACTTTTGTAATGCGACTATCTTCAACTGATTAGGAAGAGGACATGTAGATCTAGAGTTGGATGCTCTCCATATAGTAATTGATAACATTAGAATCTGTTACATAAAATATTGTCCTTCTAAGTCTGTGTCTAGGATACGCTTAGGGCTTAACTAGTTAATTGGATATGGAATTTGCCAATGTTTATTGATCGTGTTGACTAGCAGGTGACCTAGATAATTCAACAAGTAACGTTCTGATTCCATTAGATAGTTGGACAAGTGGACTACTAGTGTATAAATTGCCATTAAGCGGTAAGTGGGTAAAGTCTCTATGAGCTAGGGTTTAACAAGATCACCATTGCCTTAATCCCTAAGATAGATTATAATCAGCAAATAAGGATGCTTTATGCGGATGCTTTAATTGTAACAGAATTAATGTGTCTAGGTCTTAGGATGATGTAACGCCTAAGTCTAAGAATGATATGCCACCTCGAGAGAAGAAATCATTGCACTTAATAAAAAAAAAAAAACCCCCCAAAAAAAATAAACATTCTAATCGGATTATTAATGGTGAATATAGTTTTCTTGTATAAGGTTCGACGCTCTTTTATCTTTATTAATTAGCTTACGTGAGTTAAAAAGTGCTTCGTGAGTAAAAGTGCCTTGAATTGATTGTAGTCACCAACCAAACCGTGCCAGTCTCTCAGGCTGAAAACCCCCCTTTTCCGTTAGAATTAGGATATTAGACTGACATAGGTTTAGAATAGAATAGAACTAACATAGATTAGATAACCAAGATATTAATTAAATTGATAGATTTAACCTCGCTTCAAGTGTTCGACACCCTACTTACCACGAAACTACTACCGACCGGGTACACTGCCCGTTAAAGTGTTGTTTTTGGTTTAGTCGGCAAAATATAAATTTAAAACTTGAATCATCTTAAATATACACCACACAACGACAACACATCAAGTTTTTGGCGTCGTTGCCGGGGATGAGGATTACACAATAATTTGTGACAAAAACTCGTTTTCTTATAAAATGATTTATTTCAACAATTTGAAAACGAATTCAGTAAATGATAATGAAAAAGTCATGCCTTCGATTCCATCACCTGAGCCTGCGATCAGTTGTTTTGATGATTTAGATTTCTTTAAAGATTTTGAGAATGAATTTCCAGCCATTGTTTACAATGATGCTCAAACATCTAAATCAGATTTATTAACTGAACCGATTTTAAACCCTCAACATATCGATGAATTTAATTTGAAAGATGAAACAACATTGTCCGAATATGATGAAGAGGAACAAAATGTTATACGCTTTAATGATTGATTTCCTTTTAACGTAATTTATCCCAATGATTCAAAATCGGATAATGACAATGATGATGATAAAGTCGATATTGAACACTCTTCGGTGGATTTATCTGTCAAACCATTACCTGATGTAATAAATACCGATGTTAGTGCCTATGCACATGGGTCAAATAAGCTTTTGGAAACAAGTCATGATACATTTAATAAATTTTTCAAAACTAAAACTTTTATCAAGGAATTAAATTTTAATATCATGACTTGGAATCATCTTAACAAAGGGATGTCATTCATTTTCCTAATCAAGAATTTATATGTGCCATTTGGCATTCCATTTGACCCCAAATTGTGTTATAAGGATGGGATTAAATTTGGGGCAAGTCTAACTTAAAGACTAGTCTGTAAACAAAAGTGCTTGTCAGGAGACAACCCGGAATGTATTTTCAATTTTTATCGAGTCTGTCTTCCCAGACTGTCTATATGGCGTATCCAAACCCCATGGATACGGTGTATTGACTATCTGTACGTTATCCAGTCTTTATTTCAGCATAGTCTATACGACGTATTCATTAAAAGAATACAACGTATACAGGATCAATACAGCGTATCTTGGGGAATGGATACGGCGTATCGACTTCCTGTACAGTTTTAGGTATTTATTTTGAGTCTAACCAAATGAATACATGAAGATAGAATTGCATTTGTTTTCTGAGAATTTACACAGGACCTCGTGAAAGAAAAATCAACGATGTTGGTGATGTATTTACAAATCTAGAAATCTTAAAGTGTTGGAGTATTGAAACCTCAAGACGGCTGTTCAACACACAATCTTGCTCACAAACCTACATGGAGAATCTACCGAGCAAATATCAAGGGAATTTCTCATTCTAATTCTTTTTAAATTCCCGTATTTAATGTTTTATATATACAACGAGGACGTTGTATAATTCAAGTGGGGGATGGAATTAGAATGCTTACTTGTCCTATTTTTCACACTAAAATGCTTAAATTATGCTCAAATTTAAAAAAAATTCAAGCATACTTTTCTGAAATTACTTGATACATAACCCGCACACAATAACCCTTGTTAGAT
Source organism: Tanacetum coccineum (assembly GCA_026074375.1). Lineage (NCBI taxonomy): Eukaryota > Viridiplantae > Streptophyta > Magnoliopsida > Asterales > Asteraceae > Tanacetum > Tanacetum coccineum. The sequence goes on from BQNB010052564.1 coordinate 34,735, forward strand.
ATTGTGAGGATTTAGCCTTTCTGTTTCTAAATGTTTACCCAAATTCCACAAAATATGAGTGTGCCGGTGATGTTGTAGACTTTAGAACTTGGCTTGGTATATCTATTCGAGACCACAATAATGAGTATTATGGATTTAATTGGAGTAGCTTGTTTAAATTGGTAAATTTTAGGATAACACCAAAATCGCCTTTACATGTTGTTTATTAACTAACTACACCGGTTAGTTAACCTCTAGTTTAAACCGTTTTCACTCTCATCTTTAGAGTGAAGATCCACTAGAACAACCCGTAGAGCCAATCCTTTAGGAATGTACACCAACTATTTGTTTTGTTACACCCTTACACCTTAACCTACCCTGTTAAATTAAGTTTAATTTACAGTTGCTAGTTGCTTAAAGTGTAAAGTTTGTATTTCCTGAGTCTTGTGTCATTTTCTATCTTGGGTGCGGTTGGAAATTTGCACATTGCAAATGAGAATGTATATTAGTAGTCAAAACTCATGTGATTTTACTACTGTCACAATTATTGGTGAAACCGAAGAACGAAGAATTACCGAATAAATTATCCGGAATTATTATGATTATGAAGATAGTGAAACTACACCGAGATTTGAAGCATTGGTATAAAAACAATTGAAAAATGAGAAAAATACAAAAAGAGAAAGAAAGTTTGAAGATAATCGTTTCGCAAAGAAATTACCGAAGGAATTAGACGAAGGATCGATTATTCGTTAATACGTCTAAAAAAATCTATGATGTATAGTATTGTACAAAGTGGAAGATATCGCCACTTGCCTTATAGAGTATGCAAAGTTTTGGGATGACTGGGGAGTTGACCATTATGAGAACGCCAACTTTGGTTGATCAAGACGTTTTAAATAATTGTGTCTTAATCATGGTAACGGTCGGGAAAAAAGTGTCTAGCAACTTGTATCTTAAGTCTTAATCTATTTGTTTCTTGATTTTTATTTAACAACAATTTACTTCCCTCTCACCTAATGATTAGCCGTTGGTTTTACGCGAATGGGGATTCATACGAACATGCATGTCTATTCCGTCGTTACGGCCATGTATGCATGTCTTGTACCTCGTTGGTTTATGACTTTTGGTGAAAGTTAGAAGGTTCCTACCCTATATCATTCTTCATCCTAACCGTTGGTTAAATTCGAATGGGGATGTGATCAAACACGCATGTCTATCCCGGCGTTCCGGGTGTGTATGTGTGCTTCAGCTGCCTTGTTGGAATGGTACTTCTGGTGAAAGATTGTAGAATGATCAACCGTATGCCTTTCCATACAAAAACCCATATTTACCTTTATAAACTTGTTACTCCTTGGCTTTAGTGGTGGAGATGTGTATCCTTGCCAAGCTTATGATAGAATACTCGTCACGACCGAGCAATTGAGCGAATTAGTTACATGTTACCATATAGATTAGTTGAGTGATTTGAGTGATTTCATCTTCCTATTTCGTGAGGTGTTTGGTTGTGTACTTGTAATAGATCAAATAAGTGTTTTAACGGAAAATATCCTTAGGGATACATTTTTTATAAACTTCTAAAGGCTACTTGAGGACAAGTAGGATTCAAGTGGGGGGATATTTGATGACATCAAATAACGTCTATTTTATAGCATCATTTATCCCATGATATTAACCCATTTTGTATAGTTATTACAAAGAATTGTTACTTAATTGTTTATATTTGAGAATTGCAGTAATTATGGAGTAATTGGTGAAAGATAGCAAAAGGCACGCATTTTGGAGCTTAAATGAAGATATTTTGAAGATTACTAATCTAAAGACCAATACGCCGTATCCATCAAGGAAGATACGGCGTATCCATGCCTGCACTCACCAAAGACCATAGAGGAATAAAGATCAATACGAGGACTCAATACGCCGTATTCAAGATATGGAATCAATATAATATTCTAGAAGATATCAAGCGTGGTCCTTATTCCAAGAAATCCCCAATACGCCGTATCCAACCGACTTCCAGACCTTATAAATAGAAAACTCAAAAACGAGTTTTAAGTGTGCTAAATCATATTCTCGATACCTAAACCACAAAAGTCTATTTTTAGAGGAGAAAAAGAGCAGAAGAGGTCTAGCAACGTATTCAATTCCATAGAAGACAACGTGTAATTCCATATACTTTAGTAATCGTTCAGTTTTTGGTATCATTCGTTAACTCGGTTAGTTTACCTTGGCTAAATAATTACTCTTGTATTTATTATGACGTTTGAAGGCTAATACCTTCGGGTATTAGCCATTATTATGAAGATCTGAATATTTGGTATTTGTTTATCTTGATTTCTTGATTTATCGTTGAGTGCTTGTTTAATGTTTTATCAACTTAATACTTGTTTATAGCTGCTTTGTATAACCTTACCTGTCATACAACTGGATCTATGAACTGACCAAGTAATCTAGAGTCCGAGATAGCTCTCCATATAGTAATTTATACATCTAGAATCATAGTTACAGAAATATTGTCCTTCTAAGTCTGTGTCTAGGATACGCTTCGGGCTTAACTAGTTAATTGGATATTTCCAATGGTTTATATTTGACCGTGTTGAACTTAGCAGGTACCATAAGCTATCCAACAAGTAACGTTCTGATTTCAATTGATAGTTGGACAGTGGACTCCTAGATGTATAAATTGCCATATAAGCGTAAGTGGGTAAAGTCTCATGAGCTAGGTTTTAACCAGATACCATATGCCATATAATCCTAAGATAGAAATAATCAGCAAATAAGGGATGCAAAGCGATGCATCTTTAAATTGTGAACATAAATAATGTGTTCTAGGTCTTCATGTATGATGTAGACGCCTAAGTCTAAGAATGATATGCCCCTACGAGAGAAGAAATCATAGTTGCACTTAATAAACAAAGCCAACATTCCTAATCCGATTAATAATGGTTAATTATAGTTTCTTATATAAGTTCGGACCCGCCCTCTTTCATCTTTGTCATTAGCTTGCGTGGGTAAAAGTGCCTTGAATTGATTGTAGTCACCAACTAAACCGTGCCAGTCTCTCAGGCTGAAAAACCCCCTTTTCTGTTAGAATTATGATATTAGACTGACATAGGTTTAACAAAGGTTTGGAATAGAATAGAATTAACATAGATTAGATAACCAAGATATTAATTAAATTGATAGATTTAACCTCGCTTTAAGTGTTCAACACCCTACTTACCACGAAACTACTACCAACTGGGTACACTACCCATTAAAGTGTTGTTTTTGGTTTAGTCGGCAAAATATAAATTTAAAACTTGAATCATCTTAAATATACACCACACAACGATAGCACATCAGGACAACCGTCCTCCCATGTTGGAGAAATCTTTGTATGACTCTTGGAAAAGTCCTACGGAACATTACATGCAGAACAGGGAGAATGATGCTTAACTCAGTTCAAAATGGTCCACTTATTTGGCCCATTGTTACTAAAGAGGATGGTACCACTAGAACAAAGAAGTATGAAGAACTTTCTGCTACTAAAAAGATTCAAGCTGATTGCGATTGCAAAGCTACCAATATCGTTCTTCAAGGTCTTCCACCGGACGTCTATGCTATTGTCAATCATCATAAAGTTGCAAAATAGATTTGGGACAGAGTTAAGCTTCTTATGCAAGGAACGAAATTGTCATTACAATAAAAGGAGTGTAAGTTGTATGACGAGTTTGATAAGTTTACATTTGTGAAGGGTGAAACACTGTATCAGTACTACTGGAGATTTGCTCAACTCATCAACAACATGAATGTTATCAATATGTCAATGAGACCAGTTCAAGTGAATACAACGTTTCTGAATAGTCTTCCACCAGAATGGAGTAAGTTTGTGACGGATGTGAAGTTGGCAAGAGATTTGCATACAACAAACTATGATCAATTGTACTCATACCTTGAACAACATGAGAGGCATGCAAATGAAACTCGCTTGATGCATGAAAGATACCAAGATCATCTTGCATTTGTTGCTAATTACATCAATCACCGTCTCAACTTAACAACTATCACTCTCAATACAATCCTACATAGTTTCCTCAACAATCATACATCGTTCCACAAGTTCACTCTCCTCAACCATACTCACAAATCTATCCACCACATCATTCATCACAACCACAAATCAGTCATTCATCCATTCCACCATCGCAACAATATCAGTCTCATCAAACCTTATCTATTCCACAAATTGCTTACACCTCACCTCAACCTTCAACACAACCATTGACTGAGTTCCCTCAATTAGACTCAGGTCTTGTTGTTCCTGTGTTTAATCAAGGAGATGATCCAATTGCATGTCTCAATAAGGCAATGGCTTTTCTCATAACTGTAGCTTTTTCAAGGTTCCCTTCAACCAACAATCAACTTAGAACTTGCTCTAATCCAAGAAACCAAGCCACTATTCAAGACGACAGGGTTACAGTGCAACAAGTTTAGGGGAGGCAAGGACAAAGTTATGCTGGTAATAGTTATAAGGGTAATGCTACTAGTTCATGGGGAAATAATACAGGAGGGCAGGCTAGGGTGGTTAAGTGTTATAATTGTCAAGGTGAAGGTCACATGGCTAGGCAATGCACTCAGCCAAAGAGGCCTAGGAATGCTGCATGGTTTAAGGAAAAGGCAATGTTGGCTAAAGCACAGGAAGCTGGACAAATTTTAGATGAAGAACAACTAGCATTTCTTACAGATCTAGGGATTCCAAATGGTCAAGCTGTTCAAACAACCATTCCAAATAATGTTGCTTTCCAGACTAAGGATCTTGATGCATATGATTCTGACTGTGATGATGTCTCGAATGCTAAGGCGGTTCTGATGGCTAATCTTTCTAGCTATGGTTCTGATGTTCTCTCAGAGGTACCTCATTCTGAAACATCTCATAATGATATGGGTAATCAAAGTGTGCATGCAATGCAGGATTTTGAACAAACACCAATTGTTGATTTTTTAAATAATGAGATAACAAGTGATAGCAACATCATTTTGTACTCTTAGTATTTGCAAGAAACACAACTGGTAGTTGTTCAAGATACTAATTTGTATGCACAACAAGATTCAATGATTTTATCTGTGATTGAACAAATTTCGGAACAAATGAATCATGTTAATAACTGGGAAAAGGCTAATCAAGAAAAGAATAATGAATCAATTACCGCTGAGCTTGAGAGATATAAAGAAAGAGTCAAAACTTTTGAACAACGTCTTAATGTTGATTTAAGCACTCGTGGAAAAATGATTGATTCTCAAATGGATGATATGATTAAAGAAAAGCTTACACTTAAGCAGCAAATTGACTCACTTGAACAAAATCTTTCTAATCAAATCAAGGAAAAAGAATCTTTATTGCAAACATTTACTGTTTTCAAAAATGAATCCAAAGAAAAAGAAAATAAATATATGGAAAATGAAATTGATTTGGAAAAGAAGATAAAGAAACTTGATAATATTGTTTATAAAGTGGGTCAATCTGCTCAAACAGTGCACATGTTAACAAAGCCTCAAGTTTTTTATGATAATGCTCACAAACAAGCTCTAGGTTATCAAAATCCATTTTATCTCAAGAAAGCTCAGCAGATTAAACCAACCTTGTATGATGGTAGTGTTATATCTAGTCAACATGCTGCTAGTCCTGTGATTGATGATGAAGAGACATTAATTTTGGAAGAAGTAAGTCGATCAAAAATG
>BQNB010052565.1:0-35472 GCA_026074375.1 Tanacetum coccineum
TTTGATGAAAAAATGAGTGGCTAGGATTGGTTCATTGGGTCTATGACAAATATTGGGTCTATATTGAACTTTTGGCTACCCTTATATACATAGCGAAACAAAGGAAGATGTTTTGAAAAGTCAAAAACGACGTTGTTTTGCTTTGGGCCGGGTCATTTACACTATAATGGGCCTAAACAATGTCGTTTCTGGGTGAAACGCGATCGTTTAAGGCTCCATTTTGCAGTTTTAAAATCTGCTTAATGTAACGACGTCGTTTTATCTTTGCAGCGATTAAAAAAATATACACTACCATAAATCTTTCTCACAGATGGTGGAGAGCTAGGAGCATGCAACGGGTCTGTCACATCTCGGTTAAGAACACCGACGCTGATGTTGTTTGTTGCATGTAAGTGGTTTTGTTTCTTAACTTCATTTGTGGCTGATATTAATTAAAAAGTTTTGTTTTTTACTTTAGCGGTTCTAATTATGTTAGGGCTTTGGGTCAGAATGATAGGTAAGATAGTTAATCATGTATGTCGTATCATAATAGTTGGCTAAGAGTTCGGGTTTTGGTGTTACGATTTGTGTTAGTTGTTTGTTTTTAAGATAAGATAGTTGCATGTTGTAATGTTTTATTGTTTTGTGGATCTTAATTCGATATTGTTATTGGATGTTGTGGTTTTCCCTTTTTTTGTGTGATTTAGATAAAGGTGTTACGTGATGGAATGTTGCGATTTTTTGTAGATCTATTTTGGATATTGTTTTTACGTGTCGCGTGGTTTTGCAATTTTGTGGGTTGATGTAAGTTTGTGTTGTTTGTTGTCGTTTTGTTTTGCAAGAATAGATTTATAACGGTTTACCCATTTGGTTTGTTGTGGTTTTAATGTCATTGATTTGTACGATATTCAATAAAAATTAAAACGTTTACTTTTTCCACTTCTGTGTCAGTTTTTTGAGTGGAGAAATGTATTTGGCACACAGTGTATGCAGTGTTGTGTTTGCGTTCAACTGTTTAAGTGGGGGAGTTTGTGTTGTGGCGGGTAATATGATGGCTTTTAAAGTTGAGTTGCTGTAAAATGAACCCGTTTGATTTTTGCATATCTGTATTGGTTCGGTCCGTTGTTCAGGCGTGATTTTGCCCTGGCGGGAACTTTTATCATAAATTAGAGTTTATTGGTATGGCCATTTAGTTTGTTGTGGTTTTCACGTAATTGCTTTATCTGATAGTTTCCAAAACCAAAACTGTTTGAATTCTGCACGTTTGTATCGGTTTTATCTGTAAAGCAATTTATTTTCAAAAGAATGTATGCAATCTAGCGTTTGTGTCGAGCTGTTTATCGGTTGAATTTGATTGCGCGGGTAAACCATCGCTTTTTAAAGTTAAGCTATTGTAAAATGGAAACCGTTTGATTTTTGGAATTCTGTAGTCGTTCAGTCGATCGTTGATGCATGCATCTGGCTTTGCAGAAAACTGTATCCTAAATTGGGCTTTATTTTGCAGCCGTTGTATGCAAGGTAGTATTTTTGTCAGAATGTTTAAAGGCCAGATTAATGTTTTGTCAAGTAAAACTATGCTTTCTAAATCTGAGTTATCATGTTTCAGATAATGCTTATGTTAGATGATGTCGGCCCCTGCACATAAATGATATTGTTTTATTTTATAAAGAAAAATGTCATTGTTTTATATGATTGTCTATAAGTCTGTAATGGTTCGGTCGTTTTGGTAAATCAAAAGTTGGGCATGATAAAAAGTGTTTTATCTGATAAAAATACCGATAAGGTTCAGAATGTGTTGGTTGTATTTAGAAATGTTGTCTGATGTTTGAATTTTGTTAGTTGTGTAAAAGTGATGTTGTTTTGTTTTTTTAAACGAAAAATTTGTTGCTCTGTGGGCATGCATAAAATCTGACCCTATGTAGATAAGAATGCATTTGTAGTCCAGATGCCGTAATTTATTTGGCCCAGCTAAAAGATTGGCGTTTAAGGGTCAGCATTTAATAGTAACCTGTAATATTTAATGTGTGTGTGAAAACATGGCTATGGTCCAGAAACCGGTATCTTTTTAGCTTTTCCAGAAAAGCGCCATTTAAGGTTTGCATTTTGAAAACAACCTGTAATGTTCTGCGCTTATGCTTGCAGCATGCGCTGTTGTCAATTACTTCTTAGGTTATATGATTTTGTTTATAAAAAAAGAATGCCTCTTTTCTTGCCTGCTCACATAATTTTGTTTAAAAAAAGTCTATTTTCTTGACTACTCGCATATATGTTACAATTTATGGGTTCTGTTAGTGCTGTGGGAGTTTCATGTTGGTAATATTCAATTTTTGGTTGCAAGTGGTGATTGAGTTTTACTGTTAGTGGTTTGTCACTTTCATCTTGATGATATTTAGTTCTTTTTGGTAGTAAGTCATTGGTTATTTGGCTGAATTGTTAGTATTTTTCCTGCATTTACAATTTTAGTTATGTTGGCATACATAAGTTAGTAGCACGTAAGGCAATGTTTTTGCGTCTTGCGAGAGCGCATCCGTTTAAGGTCTGCCATTTAAAGATGGTCGTTACTATTTCGGATTTTGTTTACTTAAATCAATGTTATTGGTTACATATAAGCCATGTAGCTTTGTTTTAAAAGAGGGAAATTCATTGGTTGCTTGATTGCACGTTGTTAGTACAAAAACCGTGTATGGGGGTGAATATGAGTCTATATTATTTTTAGGGCTGGGCCGATAAATAGGCTGTGACGTAGATCTTGCACTAATCCAAGTGATGAAGAGATAATCTGCACAAATGAGAGTAAACCGTTAGCCTTACCGCAGGGCGGACCCCGCGATTAAGCTCCGGCGTGAGAGTAAGTATACATGTTTGTCAGAGAATGTCAGAGTATGTGTGTGTATTAATGATTAGACAGAATGTACCTTTTTGGCCCAATACTAGGGTTCCCTAGTATTTCGCTTGTAACTGTTAGTGGCCGGAGTGGGTCCCTTGTCGGGCAAGGGTCCACGTGTAATCGTGTTTGCGGACGCGAGTGTTCTTTCGCGGTCAGTGTTTGTCTGCGGAGATGCATCGGGTGCGGCTTTGAAGATACTCACGTGCGTCTTTGGAATATCTGAAGCATGACCCTTGTCAGGCTTAGCAATCCGGCTATTTGTTGTATTGGGCCTGGGCCCATATACGTATATTATGAACTAAGCCCAGTAAGCTTGGTGCTCATATTATACGTCATCAAGTCCCCCCAGTCTAGTTTGCTTACTGTACGTGGTACAATTATAGCGTGCGGTGAGCGTTGCTAGACTTAAGGTTCCGTGATCAAATTTTCGTTTACTCCTGCCCTGTTTCGCGTTCTTTGTACCGTTTTTGGCAGTTTGTCGTTGGTGATTGTGGAATTTTATACTAAATATATAATATATGATAAAATATAAAATATATATAAGTCTAAAAATCAACAAGATCAATTTTACTTTGTCTTTTGCACCGTTGATAAGGAGGTGTGTTGATACGTGTCATCATCTGACATTTATCCGAATTGAATATACCATGGGTATAAATAGTCGACTCGTGCTTCACTGTTTTCTTTTTTCACTTCTTTTACTTTTTCACCATTGTTGATAAACTTGAAGGTTCCTTATTTGCACATCATCTCTTATTCTAGAACTTTGTTTACATTCAGGTTAACCTCTTTGCTTCTCTTTTATTATGGGCAGTATTACATCCATTAAATGTGTTCTTACACAAGAACATCTTGACGCTATTTGTGCAAAATATTTTGTTCCGGAGGAAGTTCATCCTCAATTGCCGAGTTCTGATGCCACTATGCATGAAAGGCCAACTGGTAAAGTTGGAATGTATACCCGGTTCTTTGATTATGCCAACTATCGTATTCCATTTTCTACCTTCTTTGTTTCCGTTCTTACTCACTTCCGCATTCCGTTCTCCCAATTGTCTGTATTTGGGTCTGCCAAGGTTTCTCACTTTGAAATCCTGTTGTCGCAGCGTTGTAATATCAATCCCAGTGTTGGTCTGTTCCGGTATTTCTATACACACAATTATAAGAATGGTTGGTTTGGGTTTACCAAACGCCCGAACGTCCGTGCTTGTTATTCTAAGAACTTGGATTCCGTGAAGAATTGGAATGACCACTTTTTCTGGGTGGATGAGTTTGTAGTTCCTGCTAATGCTCGGTTTGGTTGGTTTTCGGGTACAAACATTGTTAAAGATCGAGCTCCCACCATATCTGAATATAATGTGGAGCATGCTAATACCCTTATTGCTCAAGCCTCTCCGTTCCTTAGGTTCCCGAAAGAATTTCTTTGCTGGGTTGGCATAAGCCGTAATTACCTTTTGAATAAAGATACTTACCCCCGATTTGAGTATGAGAACGGAGAGGGTGGGTGTTATTTTCCGTATATACGTTGATTATTTGCCTTTGCTTTTTCCGTTTTTCTTGTTTATTCACTCTTTTTCCCTGTTGTCCTTTGCAGAGATGGATTTGAATGCTTTTATTCGGACCGCTGACCCCCGTAAGGTGAGGATTGTCGAGAGAGAAAGGGCTGAAAATGAGAGGCCTATCGTGACCGTGGCTAAGCATCGTATCATGACCCTACTTCTAACCTCAGTTGTTTGCCCTTCTGGAGAGTTGTCGGCTAGCATCGAAAGAGAGTTTGTTGGAGATGCAAGTGGCAGCGGTGGTGGAGATCAGGAAATTGCTTCTGTTGGTGGTCATGATAATGTTGAACCAATCGTGCCCACCACGGATAATGTTGTTGCTGAAACTGAAGCACCCGGGCCCAAACGCTCAAAGAAAAAAAGGGTTACCCGCGGAAGTGAGAGTACTCCCGCCGCTTCTCATCCGCCTAAGAGATTGAGGGCTGATTATGTAACACCCCCAAAATCTGGTACAACGCAGCGGAATGGTAACATTGGGGTGCTACTTCAGGGCACAAACACAAGTCACGGAAAACGACCTCAAAAGAGACGTTTAAATAAATTTCACATTCGTTATATTAAAATCAGAGTTTACAAATTATTTAATGGTACTCAAATTATTAAGCGTTCAAAAATATATCCGCGCGACTCGAATGCCTCACCAATGCTCCACTAGCAATAATAACACTGAGAAAAACAGCAAAAACGGTTCAACATTAAAGTTGGTGATTTCATAGTTTTAAAGTAAAAGCAGTGTTGAAAAAATTTAAGAAAATGTCTTTGTAAGAAAAGTATGTTACAGTATTCAAAGATTATTTCCGAAATCCAAGTTAGTAGAATCAGATAATCAAGTAATGTTCAGTAGTAGACCACAAGATCGAAGTAATGGTGGACTAAGTACGTATTCCGAAGTCCAAAACAAATAATGTAGACAAGAGAAACACATTCATCAAGTCTAAGTATATATTATTGCACTAAGCTCATGAACCCGAAGCCTTAACTAGTTTGTGCCCCAAATGTATAGGATGCTTGCCAACAACCTAAAAGTATTCTCAATGTTAAATGCACCATGGTCAACTTGTGACCAAAAATTCCAGGTGGGGATTGTCAGTCCCGATAGATCTATCCACAACACTCGCGCTCACTACAATAGCAATTGACGGTTCATGATATAGTAGGGACTTAATTGGCAATAGTGGGTATACTTAGGCAATAATATTCAGGCAGTAAACTGGTATAGCATACAGTTTAAAAACACTTTGAAAACACTAGAAAAAACACTTGGTTTCCCCCCAATAGTAAAACAAGCAATGTAATTCACCCCGTAGAGTTTGTAAAACAATTAAGTGGTAAAAAGGGGGCTATGAACTCACAAAGTATTGAAAAGTAATCACATTGTTATAAGATAAACGAGTATGTAAAAGAGTTTGTAATACAAGCCATGGTTTCCCCCTCGCGGTTTACTAAAGCATTGTAATAAGTAAAAAGCGAGGCTATTAATCTCACCTTAGAAGTGAAGTGATGAAATAATCAGGTAAATGGCAGAAAATTGGGGGGGGGGGGGGGGGGGGGGTCACGAAATTATCCGAAAAGCAACCTAATAAATATGGGTCGCATAAATACCAAGTAATTTTTATTAATTACATTGAATAATAATCATATAGTTTGTTATAATCGCACTATCGTTCGGGGCTAATCATAAATTAACGAGGTCATGAACATGACGTACAGAGCTAGGATACTTTTAAATCGTAAATCCAACAACTCGTCAATAACGCCATCCGATAGAGCCACATTTATGAAACTCCCTAGTATTAATAGCAACTTGATAACCACTCAATAATCTTATATACCAATAATCACCGTCTAATCGTTTTAGTAAAATAATATTTTATAAAGTGAAAACGTTTATAAAATATATCTTTCGTAAAAATACCTAAGATTGGCGTTTTAAGCCCGTTGCTCCCTCGCGTTTCTTTACGCCACGTCTTCGTAGTAAGACGCATCGGAATCAAAATATTTACAATTTTAAGTTTTTAAGATTCTGCGATGAATAGTAAAATTACTGTTCACCTAACAGCTCGTTTTGTCTTTTAATTAGCTAAACACGTAATCGCATAACTTATTCGTTTTAAGCTCCGTTTTTATCGATTCTTTCGAGCACGTTCTCCGTAATTGAAAGTTTTATCATATATGGATGTTTATAAAGTATAAGTTTCTGTGGTGAATATACTTTTGTATAAAAATTGTTTTATAAAAGTATTAACAATCTTAAACTTGTAAATGGCGTATCTTCTCGTAATATTATCGGTTTTTTCGAGTTCTTATGACCCATCGATCCTTGTGACAGTGTTATATTTTATAAAATCGTAAAACATATATGTAAATTTTAAATTACAAAACAGCCCCTAAGATATTTATTTCCTAAATGTGTTTAAAACTTGTTTTATGTATTAATTAGTTTAGTAGTTTACTTTAAAAAAACTAATAACCATAATATTACATAAGTGGTAACTTTATAATAAAGTCCAATTATCATACCCTAGTCCCCTTGTAAAATTCATTGTAACAAGTTTAACCTTTTACTATCATTATTACTCACATGTGAAGTTTAAGAAACATTATAAAACCCTAATTTAACCTAAACATGTTTATACTTAATAAATAAGTTAACATACTTTTATTTTTACTTTTCCACGGTATATTAGGACCATAGATGATATAAGAATAAGTGCATATAATCATAAACATAAATAATAACTCATTTTTCATATTAGAAAGTCCTTAGTGGTGATTATGGCTATATTTAACATGTAATACATAAAATCATAAGAAAATAAAAGTATAAAGGAATTAGGAAAACCTTAGTGATGATGTATAGGATGTGAAATAAGTTCTAAACCCGTGTTTAGATTCAAATACAAAGCTTTCAAGCTTATAACCCTAGATTAGGTTTCCAAAACCCTAATCTTTAATCTTTATTCTCTTAATACTTGCAACTGGTGATCCAAAGCTTGCAAACACCTTAAATACTTAAGTTGTTGTGTATATGGAGTTGATATACTTAGAAAATAAAGTAATGAATTTAATTGGCAAGGTTTTGTGCCGTGGGGTTTGGGACTTATAAATGAAAAGAATAATATGATTTTTGTGCTGTAATGGATTTAAGGTAAGATTACTCATGTATGCTAGGCTATTTATAGTCTAAATATCTACTTAACCAAACCATTACTTTCAACCCTAGTTAAGTTAGCAAGACAAGTTGATAAAACTAACTGTGGTTTTGTGACAATGAAAGATTAGTACGCTTATATCATTCATCAACGAAATGACCAGGGTACAACGCTGTTACGAGGAGGCCGCCTATTCCAGAAATACTTGGTGGACGCGTTCACAGCCGTCGAAGAGCAAAGACTAAATTAGAGTAGAAATAATCAACATACTCTGCGTGCAGATCTCTATAATAATGTGTGTGACGCGATTACAAGGGGGGACACAAACGCAGAAGGCCTTAGGAAAAGAATAGTCCTGGCTGAGACTTTCACAGGTGGCCCAAGATACATGATGTCCAATTATCAAGATGCAATGGCTCTATGCCGAACATACGGAAATCCAGACTTGTTCATAACTTTCACGTCCAACCCAAAATGGCCAGAAATCTTTGAGATGTTATCTTATCTGCCTGGCCAAAAACCACACGATCGGCCTAAAGTTGGTACCCATGTGTTTAAACTCAAACTAACTCAATTATTAGAAGACCTTATAAAAATAAGATTTTTGGCGACTGTCGTGGGGGTAAGAAAAACTAAACAATACATACAAAATGTATACTCTTTTCAATCAATTACAATCCTAACACATATTTCTGTTTCATGAACCTAACAGTCATCTACGTAATAGAGTTCAAAAAAAGGGGCCTCCACATGTACACATTCTACTGTGGCTGGAAGAACACTACAAATGCAGCACCCCAGCTCAAATAAATGACATCATCTCAGCAGAAATCCTATCTCAGGTGGAAGATCCAGAAGGGTACAAGCTACTTACTGAGTTCATGTTACACGACCTGTTGGGAATTTTAAGTTACTACTGCCACTACTACTTTACTACTGCTGGTTGAAGATTGATACTGCTGCTAATGACTGAAGAAATAGACTAAGTAGTTAGTACTGCTAGTAATATTAGTTAGTACTGCCAGTACAAATGTTAGTACTGTTAGTAAATAGTTAGTGCTGTTAGTATTATGTAGTTAGTACTGCTAAAGTGATATGCATGAGATATATTAGGAATAGATATGCATTATCATTATACGCGTTTTGTAAGCCCATTAGGGTTTTCCTTGGTGTATAAAAGGAACCCTACGACATAGTTAGAATTATGAATTCATAGTTAGTTATTTTGTAACCTTAGCAGAATATTTGTAATCAATATATTCAAGTTTAGTATTCATTGTTCTTCTTAGTATTGCAAGTTAGATTCCGCATAACTTGTAGTATTCACAATCATAGTTTCTCTTATAGTTAGTTTGGATTTATCTAGGTTAACTAAGCTTTAACAGGCTAAAGAAGATCTGTTTATTGGGACTTCACAATTCTTCCAACTACATGTTGGCCATTCCGAACATCCAATTTTATAGTTGAAAGGCTTGCAAGTATGTTTGACTGGTTTCGGTTCTTTCCATACTCCTGTGTCAGTCCAAGGTTTCTCGTCCACCCAAGGCACGTCATTGTTCTATTCATAAATCCAGTCATCCTTAAATTCTTCATAAGTTTTGAATCCCTCAATGTCTTTCGTAAGGAGACCATGATCTATCTTGAGTAGGTAATTGAACTCTTTGAATTCTTTGCACAGCGGTGTTTCATAATTAAACAAGTTCATTTCAATCCTAAAAATTTCACTGATTTCTTGTTCATCATCGTGGTCAGTTTCCTCAAGATTGGAAGATTCATCATCCATTGGTTCAATTTCGTCACTTCCTATTTTCTAATAATCCCACAAAGCTCCTTTAGTAAATATATTCATAGTCTTATTGTTCATAAACTTTGAGGCCAACCAATTTTCAAACTTAGGGTTAGTAGGGTCCCATCTAATCATCTGTATGTTAGTTTTGCCAGTGCGAGAAGGCGAGTAGTATTTTCTAAAGAATTTGGCAGTTAAATCGACCCAACTATCAATTGATTCTTTAATCTTATCAAACCATCTCCTAGCGGTTTACATGTGTTTATCAAGTTTCGCCTTCATAACGAGACTTGCAACGTATAACTAACATATATATGTTTACTTATATAAAAATCCCAAAATGTTTCAAGTATATATTGTAATGAACACGATATCCCAAAATGTTTCAAGTAGATATTATAATGAACACAATATCCAAAAATGTTTCAAGTAGATATTATAATGAGCACAATATCCTAATTAGTTTCAAGTATGTAAGAGAAATGATTACGATTACTCTAAGTTCATGGAAACTGCGACGTAGACTTGTAAGTATGCCACTTTATTCAAGGCACGGTAAATGTTCATTAGTATAATTAGTTGTTGGTTCATGTAGACACAAATCATATTCTACTCCGAATGGTATAACGTTCGTTAGTTCGAACTCGAATAGTGAGAGCTAATCACCGAACGGAGGGTTGTTTATGATCCCCAATAGATCTATTTTATAACACATTGGCGCTCATTCCAAGTGATTTACAGTCATGAAACCTAAGCTAATCCGTAATTATTCGAGTAAAGTCAAGTATGTGTTTACGTCCAAAAAGTAAACCAAGTATTGTATCTCATCGCATGACAAGTAAAGAAGTGCATAAATCAATTTGTAATCAACCAAGTAAATGTATTTATAATCAAGCATGTTCTCACCCCAAAACTTATAAAACAAATCATGTAAAACGTGGGGTTATGAACTCACCTCAAGTGAGCTAATATCAAGTATATCACGCAAAATGCGTCCGATAATCGTCGAAACGCAACCTAATCCATTATAGGTTGAATCCAGACTTAAGAGTACTTTAATTAATAACATTGAATATAATCTTATAGTTGTTACATCGTACTATCGTTCGGGCTATCATAATTAAAGAGGTCATGACATGACGTACGAGGAGCTAGGATACTTTAAATCGTAAATCCAACAACTCGTCGATACGCCATCCGAAGAGGCCTCATTATGAAACTCCCTAGTAATATAGCACTTTGATAACCACTCAATATTCTATATAGCATAATCACCGACTAATCGTTTTAGTAAAATAATATTTATAAAGTGAAAACGTTTATAAATATACTTTTCGTAAAAATGACCTAATTTGGTCGTTTTAAGCCCGTTGCTCGCGTTTCTTACGTCCACGTCTTCGTAGTAAGACGAGCGATCAAAATATTACATTTTTAAGTTTTTAAGATTCTGCGATGAATAGTAAAATTACTGTTCACAACAGCTCGTTTGTCGTTTTAATTAGCGTAAACTCGTAATCGCGATAACTTATTCGTTTTAGCTCCGTTTTTATCGATTCTTTCGAGCACGTTCTCGTAATTGAAAGTTTTATCATATTATGGATGTTTATAAAGTATAAGTTTCTGTGGTGAATAGTACTTTTTATAAAAATTGTTTTATAAAAGTATTAACTATCTTAAACTTGTAAATGGCGTATCTTCTTCGTTATTAATCGGTTTTTCGAGTTCTTTATGACCCATCGATCCTTGTGACATGTAGTATTTTATAAAATCATAAAACATATATGTAAATTTTAAATTACAAAACAGCCCCTAAGATATTTATTTCCAAAATGTGTTTAAAACTTGTTTTATGTATTAATTAGTTTAGTAGTTTACTTTAAAAAAACTAATAACCATATTTTACATATGTGGTACTTATAATAAAGTCCAATATCATCCCTAGTCCTTGTAAATTCATTGCAACAAGTTTTAACAATTTATTTCATTACTTTCATTTGTAATTATATTAAGTAACATTAAAAACCCTAATTTTTACATAAACATGTTTATACTTAAACCATAAGTTAACATCTTTATAGATCTATTTTTCCATGATATTTACAACATTAGGACATGAGAATAAGTGTATAAATTGATAAACTCAAATAAAAACTCATTTTACATATTTGAAAGTCATTAGTGGTGATTTAGCCGTAAATAACATATAACACATAAAATCATAAGAAATAAAAGTATAAAGGTATTAGGAAAACCTTAGTGATGATGTAAGAGATGAGAAATAAGTTCTAAACCCGTGTTTAGATTCAAAACCAAGCTTTCAAGCTTATAACCCTAGATTAGGTTTCCAAAACCTTAATCTTTACTTTTTCTTCTTAATACTTGCAAATGGTGATCCAAGGCTTGAATATGACTTAATACATCTTAGGATTGATGTATAAAGAGATGTATGGATTGTATAAAAGTTTTGTATGAATTGTTTGTATGAGCTTATTGAGCCGTGGCTTTTAGAGAGAAAAGAGAGAAAGAAGTGAATTTTTCTTAAGCAAAAGTGTAAGTAAAAACTCTTATGCATACATGCTATATATATAGTGAAAATATCTTAATAACCTAACCATGGTTACTTTCTAACCCTAGCATAAGGTTAAGAAGTCAAGTTTGATTATTGTGTAAGAGTTTATTTCTTATAATATCTAGATATTTTACAAATATCTAGATATTATGTACAAGTTGGAAATTCTTGTTTCTATCCTTAAAATTTCGGCATAACATACATATATATGATGTTATATTTATTATTTTGAGTATTGGGTATAAACGTGGGTATTCGTTTAGGCGTAGTTAGGTTTTAGAACTTCCGGGAATGCCTAAACGCATTTTATTATGAAACGTAAGCATTTTACGTAGCCAATAAAAATAAGATGAACAAAGTTATTAATTATCCTCATAATAATCATATAACACTTGCTTGATATAAACATTTAATTGTTTAATGCCCGTTTACATTGTATGATCATTTTCAGTTTACGCGATTTAGCTTAACGATTAAAATTAAAAGTGAACGCGTACGAGAAAAAAATAAATTGTGAAATTAAATAGTATTGTAAATGACCTGAAAATACGGAATATTACAACCATCATCATCACGCACCACCAAACACCACCGCCACCTTCACAACACCACAAAAAGGGTGCATGTAGTTTTATTAAAAACCAACAGGGGTGCGTTGGGTTGGCAGAGCACCAAGTAAACCAGATAAACGAACGAGAACTACACTTTTGTAAATGAGACAACTAGTTTAACTAAGACCCGTCGAGGAAACGAATACTTGAAGAATAAAGTTAATAGAGAAAGTACCATTGTAAGGAATGAACATATTGAATGTCTCGAACCAAGCAAGGCCTGCGTTGAACGATGTTCATGAAAAACTCGAACTTAAAGACGACCCAAGACGAGGTTATGATTTTATTGACAGTACTATCATCTAAATCACCCTATGTGCATGTTTGGTAATGTTGATGAATTTGTTTGTTAAATTTATAATTCAATTTGAAGTACGTGTTTTGTTTGTTAAATTTATAATTCAACTTGAAGTGTTTATTTTAATGAATGGTAGTTGAAAGATAAAGTTTAAAACTTATTAAAACCTATAAGTTTTGTTTTAACTATGGTTAGTTAAAACAATTAAACTAACGGGTTTTTAAACATCCTACTGATAGTCAAATTGACCCATACCTAAATTCCCGAACTAGAGAAACCCGAAATGAAATAGGATCGCGCTCGGGAATATAACTTTTGACCCTGACTGGACTTTGAAATAAACCGCATTGAGCAAAACACGAACACCAAACAATACGCCCATAAAACACTTACAGCACAGGATAAAAACACCCCTATGAGCAGCGCAAATGTATGAAGTTATACGATGTTTCACATAAGTAAATGTTTAATTTTTCCTAAAAAACAAGCCCGGTGCAACGCACGAGTATGAACGCCTCGTGTCATCTTAAAAGTGATTTGAAAATGTTTAATTATTTTTTTTACAACTAACAATAAGTTTAATTAAGAATAGAGGAATAAATATTTCACTCCCTACGTCCCAATTTAATAAGGAGCATTTACATATATTCTTAATAAAACTTTAATAATTACATATTTCTCAAAAACATGCTTTAACAGCATTGTATATCATGCATTGCAAACTTATTTTTTTTGAGAAAAATATGTAATTTTTGAAGCGTAATTGAGGATATATGTAAATGCCCTCAATTAATAATCCATCTTTTCTTTTTGGGAAAGTTTCATTGTATTGTTCATTACTAAGGGGTTGTTTGTTAGGCATGTTTTAATTCAAGTAATGGAATGATTTCTTGAAAAAGGCAGTTTGGTACCACTGACTATGGGAGTCAAGTTGGCCATATTAAAAAAAAAATGATACCTCATGGGGAGGGTATGATTCAAGTAATCAAACCTGTTGTGGACCCCATTTTCATTTCATTTTCCCACCATACATTTATTATTTTTTATTCTATCTTTTATTTTATAATTTTTAAAATAACTTTTAATATTTTAATTTTTATACAATCAAATATATTATATAAATAATTTTTTATTTTCTCTCTCCTACTTTTCTTTTAAACCATTCCTCAATCCAAATCCGATTCTAACCCCTCTACAAACCAAACGGGCCCTAAATATAAATAAGAAGGAACTTTTATCGAGTTTACCATATTACCTTTGCTTTAAATTAATATTATAAACTTAAAAAAAATTAATCAATTAGTCAAGAGTAAAATTGTCTTTTTGCAAAAGGTGAAAAAAACAATAATAATTACTCTCACTATCTTAAAATTATTGTCTTCCGACAAAAAACACACTGTTTAAGAAAAGTGCATTTATTAATACTTTATTTTTCTTACTTTTTAGCAGAATGACAGTTTTACTCTTAGCTAATTAATTAAAATCTTATTTAAAGTTTGTAATAATAATTTCAAACAAGGGTAATATAATAAACTTTATCAAATTTCTCTATCTATTTTTTGTAATGAACAATTAAAATAAGACATCTTAAAAAAACGTGAAATATTAATTTGAGACATGAGTATAATTACCTTTTAAAGGAAAAATATTTTGAAACTGATTAAGTACTTAACTATCACAAAGTTTCAATCTTTATGACATATTCAAAACCAAATGAGTTTGAGTTTGATAAAGACTAAAATTAAATTTAATGCATGTGACTACTTACGAGTTAGCACACCTACATCCAAATTAATGGAGTGAAATCTCTCCCATCCACTTTATTGATCCTGATTCACACATCCAAAATTAAGGGCCAAAATCATTCTCAAAGAAACACAAATGTCCACAAAGAAACACAAATACCCATTGAGTAAAACATATATACAACCAAAAGCACACTTCCCTCTCTACATCTATCATCACCCATAATTCTCAGTAGTAACAGTTAACATAGTTAACATGAAACATGGTTTTGTACTCTATCAGTTTGCCATCAATTATTTCATCATGTTGCTTTTCTAGCCGTGACAAAAGTGTTACTAGTGGGTTAAACTATCTTCGTAATTTAATGCGTCCGGGCGTGTAGAGGTATATACAATTCTTTATCTTAAATTCGATATTGTTAAATTTATGTCATACTGCTTTAATACTAGTTTCTAAGGCTCATTTCATATTTATTGTCGGGATAAAATTTCAGCTTTTTAATAAAATAGGCGCCATTTTATATTTCAATCATTAGGTTTATTTTTCTATGGATTTTATTCTTGTGTGTGATTGTTTTACATTTCGTGTGTTAGGTTACATTTTCTATATCTCTTTCATTTTTCAAAACCAACTTGTTTATACATTTTTTTTAGGTTATTACAGTGTGTAGAATCAAACAAGGTTACATATATTATTGTATGACTAGTATATATTGTTATGTCAAATGTAGCTTTTATATGACTTAAAGTAAATTTCTTCCATGTTTTGCTTTCAGCTTTTGAAGCTAGAAGATAATGGGAATGATGTACCATGAGCAATCATCTTGCTAAATTAAGCTTTGGATATGTACGTGGAGGGAAATCCTTGTTTACTAAGGTTTGTTACACCGTCAAAACCAAAAACTCCTCACATGCCTAAACATATGCGTTTTCACATTTTTAAACCCTTGTGTACTCTTATGCCAAAACTCATCACATGTTAAAACATAAAACACGTTACGTCAAAACAGTCACTATATATCTAAGCTCAATTCCGGAATCCACACAAATACATGATGCATACATCTACCTTAGGATTGCCTCCAAAATGCTTCAACTTTGCATGCAACGATGTGCATCGCTGGAGGATTTAAGACTCTATCTCAAATGTTGGACAACACATCTACTTCAAATTCAAGAAATAAGATTTAGAAGCTTTGTTTAATAACAAGCAAGATAGCCTGCGCGTTGCGGCGGGTCATAATTTTTTGCGGATCGATTTCGAATGAGTATTAAGGGGGAATGTGACTGCGCGTTGCGGCGGGGCTAACTTTTATTCAACGCATGTATTTTATTTCACCGAGCATTTTTTTAACAATCACGGAATTTGAATGAGTGTTTGTCGTTGGGCGAGTATAGTATTTTTTACTTATTTGGTTAACAAAATATGTGGTATTCATATTTATATAGTACGACATTTACCTGGAAGCATATACTAAACGTATTTACTTATTAAATTTCATAAACATTAACGGGGCTTAAAAGACCAAAACGGCGTGACATGAATTTCTTCGCGAGCGAATGACTTTTAGTTTGTATATAAATATAAATATGAATGCGAAATCTGTTTTTAAATACAATCATAAATGACAAAAAAATATAGGTTATTTATATAATTTAAACTTTCATAGAATTGTACGATTCTGACCATGCCGTTTATTTTAAAGTTATTACGTAGTTTAAGATGTGTTTTGAAAGTTTATATATATATATATATATATATATATATATATATATATATATATATATATATATATAATATATAGTATATATATATATATTAGTTGGGGTAAAAAAAAAAAATATAATAAAAAAGATAAAGATGGATTGTGGAGTGCTAGTGTGCACTTTGCCTACATCACCAAATGCCATATCACATTGAGGTAGAGCTTCTTAATAAATAAAAAAAAATTTAAAAAATAAAAAATAAAAAAATAAAAATAAAATTTAAAAAAAAAAAAAATAAAGAATATTATTAATTAAAAAATATAAAATAATAAATTAATATAAAAAAATAAATAAAATAAATAAATATAATATAAAAATAATAAAAAAAAAAATAAATAATATATTTTAATAATAATAATTAATAAATATTATAATTATAAATATAAATAAAATAAATTATATAAAAAATATAAAAATTATAATAAAAAAAAATAATAAAAAATATATATAAAAATATTATTAAAAAAATTTAAAAATTTAAAATAAATTAATAAAAAAATTATTTATATTAATATAATGAAAAAAATAAAAAATAAATAATAAATAATATAAAAATATATAATATAATTATAAAAAATATAAAATAAATAAAAAATTAATAAATAATAATTATTTATATTTATAAAAAAATAAAATTTATATAAAAATAATTAATTAAAAAAAAAAAATTTAAAAAATAAAATATAATTAAATTTTGAAAAATAGATTAAAATATTAATATTATTAAAAAAAAAATAATGTAATAATAATCAAAAAATAATAATAATAATATAATTAAAAAAAATATTATATAAAAAATATTTAAAATAATAATAAATTTAAATTTGAATTAAATAAAATAATAAAGATAATTAAAATAATTAAATAAATTTATATAATTATTTAAAAAAAAATAAAATAAAATAAAAAAATAAATTAATTATAAAATATAAATAATAAATTAAATAAATATCAAAATAAAATATAAAATATAATATAAAAAATAATTAAAAAATAAATTAAAAAAAAATAATAATTAAATTAAAATTAAATATAAAAAATAAAATTAATAAAAAAAAATAAATAAATAAAAATAAGAATATAAATTAAATTAAATTAATTTAAAAAAAAATAAAAAAAAAAAATATATAATAAAAAAAATATATAAATAAATAATAAATAATATAATATTAAAATATAATTTTAAATATTAAATAAAAAAATATTAAAAGAATAAATATTTGATTATATTATATTAAATAAAATAATAAATAATATAATAAAATTAAAAAAAAAATAAAATTTAATAAAAATTTTTATTAAATATATATATAATAATATAAAATTATATAAAAATATATAATTATAATAAAAAATTATTAAAATTAATATTAAAATAAATATAATAATAACAAATATATAAAAAAAATTATTAAAATAAAAAATAAAAAAAAATTTAATAAATAAAAATATATAATATTTAATATAAATATAAAATATTAAAAAAAATATATATATAAAAATAATAAATTAAAATAATAAATAAAAAAATTTAATAAAATATATAAATTAATTAATATAATAAAATCTTATAAAAATATATAATTAAAAAAAATTTTATACAATAATAAAAAAAATAAAATAAAAATATAAATAAATAAAATAATAAAATTTATAGTATTTAAAAAAAAAAATTAAATATAAAAAAAAATTAAAAAAAAAATTATAAAATAATATAAAAATATTTATAAATTTAAAATAAAATAAAAAATATCAAAAATAAAAAAAATATATAATTAAAATTATAAATATAAATAAATAAATAAAAAAAATTAAAAAAATATTTATATAAAATAATAAAAAAAAAAATTAAATTTATAAATAATTTAAAAATAAAAAAAAAAAAATAAATTTAAATAAATATTAAAAAATATAAAAAAAAAATAAAAATTATTAAAAATTATAATAAAAAAAAATTATAATATAATAAAAAATTAATTTAATAATATTAAAAAATAAAAATATATTTAAAAAATAAAATAAAATTTATAAATTTTGATTATTAAAATATTAAATAAAAAATATAATAAAAAAATTAAATAATATAAATAAAAAATTTTAAAAAATAATAAAAATAATTTAAAAAATTAATTAAAAAAATGACATATATTAAAAATATAAAAATATATTATAAATATAATATAATAGAGAATTTAAAATATAAAAAAAAAAAAAAATTTAATAAAAATAAAAATATTATATTAATAAAAAAAAAATATAAAAATAAATAAATAATTTTAATAAAAATATATAATTAAAATAAATTATATTAAAAAAAATTATAATATAAAAAAATATAATTTTAAATAAATTTTTAAATTAAAAAATTAAAATAAATAAAATTAAAATTAAATATAAATATAATTTAAATATAATAAAAAAATATATAAAAATATATAAAATAAATAATAATATAAATTATATATTATTAATAAAATAAAAATAAAAATATTAATAAAAAAAATAAAAATAATATAATAATAATAAAATTTTATAATATTAATTAATATAAAAAAATAAAAAAAAAATAAAATAAATAAATTAAAAAAACATTAAATTTAAAATTATAAAAAATAAAATAAATTATTTAAATTTGAAAAAAAAATAATAAAAATTAAAAAAAAATATAAAAAAAAAATATAAAGAATAAATATAATTAATAAATATTAATTAATAAAAAATATAAATAAATTTAATAAATTATAATAATTATTAAAAAAAAAAAAAAAAATATATGATATATAATAAATAATATAAATATATAAAAATTAAAAATTATTAATATATTTTTAATTAAAAAAAAATATTAAAAAATATAATTTTTAAATAAATAAAAAAAATTAAAATAATGATAAGTTATAATGCATCTAAGATTATAGAGACGCATCTAATTTAAGTTGATGCATCTCGAATATGCGATTATAGTTACTTCTTATCCTTCTTATTTTAAGAAAACTTCTCATTTGATCCTAACTATATATATATATATATATATGTAAATATAAAGTTGGGGTAAAATAAAAAGATTTTTATAATAAATAAGATGGATTGTGGAGGTGACATGTGTCACCTTGCTACATCACCATGCCACATCACATTGCCTTATCACCTTCACACATCATTATCTCCTTTAAAAAAAATTGGAAAATTAATTTGGAAAAAAAAATTTCGAATTTTTCCCAAAAAAAAAATTTCGAAAATTTTTTTTTCAAAACAATTTTTTTCGAAAAAAAAATTATACCAAAAAAAAATTCTAGTGCATCACAGTTATGTTTTTAGTGCATCATGTTTATAAGTTAATGCATCACAGTTATAATTTACTGCATCATAATTCATTCACCAAAAATTCTAGTGCATCACAGTTATGTCTTAGGACATCATGTTTATAAGTTAATGCATCAGAGTTATAATTTATGATGCACCAAAGTTATAACTACGATGTGGTAATTATAACTATAATGCCCAAAATTTGCATGTGATGCACTAATAAAATATTTTATTTTTTGAATCTTTTTTCCTTGAAAAAATTTTTCTCCAAAAAATGTTCTAGTGCATTATAATTATAAGTTTTTGGTGCATCATGGTTATAAGTTATTACATCATAATTGATTCACCACACGTTTAACTATGATGCAATTCTTATAATCATGATGCATCAGACATAACTACGATACGATAAACTAACTATAATGCACCAAAAGTACATGTGATGCACTAATGATATAAAAAGGTGCATTACTTGTATAGATAAAAGAATCATAGTTAACTATGATGCAGTAACATATAGCTATGATGCACCTAATTTAAAATTATGATTCAGCTGCTTATAACAATGATGCACTAAACTTATAACTATGATGTTGCAAGTTAAAACATTGATTCCCCAAACGAATAACTATAATGCAGTACGTTAAAACTTTGATGCACCAACCTTATACCAGTGATGCATTATAAGTTAATGCATAATAGTTATAAGTTTTGTGCATCAACAATGATGCAATAATTTATAACATTTATGCACCATACTTATAACTATGATGCAGTAATTTATAAACATGATGCACTAAACTTTTGAAAATATTTTTAAATTTTTTTTCTCAGAATTGTTTTTTACAACTTTTTTTTTTGAATATTTGTTTTTCTAGAAAAAAATTTATACCCAACAAAATTATATTGTATCTTAGTTCATTCACCAAACTTATAACTATGATGCAATTCTTATATCTATGATGCACCAAAGTTATAACTACGACGCGACAATTATAACTATATTGAACCAAAAATTGCTTGTGATGCACTAATGAAATATTTTTATTTTTAGAATTTTTTTTCGTGAAAATTTTATTTTTTTCTCTAAAAATTGTTCATGCACATAATTATAATCTTGATGCAATAATGGTTCAGGAGTTACTACAATCATAATTGATTTAACCAAACTTATAACTATGATGCCAATTTTAAAACCAAAGATGCACCAAACAATAACTAGCGATGCAATAAATTATAACTATAATGCACAAAAAATGCATGTGATGCACTAATGATATAAAAAGGTGGATTAATTGTATAGATACAAGAATCATAGTTAACTATGATGTAGTAAATATGATTCATTAAATATATAACAATGATGTTGTAAGTTAAGATATTGATTCAACAAAAGGATAAACTATGAGCAGTAAGTTAAAAACTTTTAATCACCAAATTATAAATATGATGCATTATAAGCTAATGCATCATAGTTTAAGTCTTGTGCATCAACAATGATGCAGTAACTTATAACCTTGGTGCACCATACTTATAACCGTGATGCAGTAATTTGTAAACATGATGCACTGAACTTTAAAGTGTGATGCACTGCAACATTTCATATGAATGATGCAATAAATTATAACTGTGATGCATTAACATATAAACATGATGCATAAAAAAATATAATTGTGATGCACTAGAATTTTTTTTTGGTATAATTTCTTTTTCGGAAAAAATTATTTTTTCAATATTTTTAAAAAAAAAAATTCAAAAAATTTTTTTTTGAAAATTTTTAAGTAAAACATTTTCTCTTTTATATATGATAGCGATATAATTGAAATGATAAATATATATAGTATTTTATTAAATGTGGTTGGTAAGTTTAATATATTACTCGTTTTGAAGTTTTTGTAAAATTATTTTCTCATAGTATAGATCTGTAAAAACTGAAGAAAATAATGACTTGTTTCGATTGGTAAACTATGACATGAGTCATGGGTTCTTATCCAAAGCCATAGGAACTGCGACGCACCGGAGTATATAACGAAGCATACTTCTTCTCTTTGATTCATGTGGGATTGAGTAACATAAGACAAGTTTCCAAAAAAGTTTCATAGATATAAACAACTTGTAATAGATATAAACAGTTATTATAAGTGACTGAAACAAGTTTACGGTGAGTTTTGGGTTTTTTAGACAAGATTTACAGGTTTCTGGAAAGTTTGAACACTATTGATTGTTGTTGACCGTCGTTGACCATCATTGACTGCGGTTGACTTATTTATTCGACCGATTTACATAAATTGGCAAGGTTGGTAACCTAGTAGCGCCTAAGCGGCGATTAATCGGCCTTAACTATTCTTGCTAAAGACATAACACCTTTGTTGTTATTTGTTTATATTCTATTTGGTCTCTCTTTTATCCTTTTTCAAGCTACAACAAAGATGATACCAAACTAAAAAACATGGTTATTTAATGTCAGTGCAATTAGGGTTAGATATTCATGAATTAGTTATAAATCTCGTGTATGCACGCGGATTTGACATAAATTTTAGACAATATGTATTAACTAAAACATGATTTAATCTTTATCTTAACAAGTTGCGTCACATACAAAGCTAGAACTGTTAAAATCCCTTATTTAAAATGCGGCTTTGCTTATGCGCAACTAGATTGTATTCGATTTGCCAAGTCCACAATCTTTGCATACGGAAACGACGTTTCAAATGGTTTGAGATTGCTTGAAAACCCAAGTTTATCCGTGATACGTAGTCTCAAACCACATCAGCATTCGATGTCAAGTATTCATAATCTCAAGGCTCTTGTGTACTCAGTTCCATATTGTATTCTGCAAAAGTTTTGTGACTTACTTCATGTTACTACAAGTTTGCATCATCACTGCCAGATTCTTTAATGGTTACAAGGGATCTTTGAAGACTCAAAGTTACGAGTTGTAGTCAAGTAAAATCATGTGAAATGCAGTGGTAAGTATTTGGTATATTTGGAGTGAATTGCTCGATGTCTAAACTCTGAAGTATGCATTTTATTGTACTTAATACTAGTAATTTTTAGACACATATTGTAATTCAAAAATGTTTTAAAAAAGGATTTGATCTAAAATATTTTCTTATTTTATGTGTTAAAGCTTTTGTTTGTCTTTTTCATATCTCTAAAAAAGAGAGTAAATTACATCGTTAGTCCCTTTAGTTTAGTCAGATTTCATGTTTAGTCCTTACTACAGAGAAATTACTGCAGACATCCCCAACGGTTGATTTTTGCAGGTTGCTAGTCTAAAATCCTAACGACCCTTATATGATCTCGTCATCTCCAACCACGTGATGGGCACACGAGGGTAATTTTGTAATTTCCACGAAACGAGGGGTAATTTTGTAATTTCAACTTTTTCACTTTTTTCCATTTACCATCTATATCTCTAGCCTTTAAAATTTAAATTCTTTAAACTTTGATAATTTTTATCTTCAACTGTGCTCGGCAACACGAAACCAAAACGAACCTCGATCCCATATTGTAGATTTTTAACAAAAAAAATTAAAATAAAACACATGTTTCTTTTGACAATGTGAATACCCCGACTTAAGCCGCGTAGATATGACTGGCCACAATCTCTCGGTAGACCTGGGATAGTAGAAAAAACCTCAACCCATCCCACAGCGACCCCGACCCGGCTGGATATTATTGACAATGTGATATTTTTTTAAACATCACAATTATTAGTACGATTTTTTACAAATAAGACCATAAATATTATGGAAATTTGGTGTAGCAACTCTCATATTAACTTGTGGCAATATCCTGTTTTTGTAACCATACACGAACTATGCTAATTCAAGTATGAAAATTACACAGATATGATCTGCGACTAATTTCTGATAGTGTTTTTGGTCAACTCACTCAATAAGCACGACTGGTACTTGACCCGATACAACAAATTAACCTGTTGTAGCTCAACATCAGTTTTATAAAATTACGATCATATTTTGCCACCTTCTATATCAACTATGCAAAATGTATTTTGGATTGATCCAACACGTATGTTGGTTATTTATATCTAGAACACATTCAATAGTTCTCTAAAATTTTCACAACTGTGACGTTGGAAAGTAATGCAAGGGAAATGGATATAAATCTTAGATGTCTTGGAACGATATAAATTTGATACCCCGAATACTCGTCGCTCGTCGCCTAAAATCTGTTGGCGGAAAATCTGAAGTTAGCTTTAATTTTTCCAAGTGTTGTGAGGATGTACTTGAACACATATTGACAGAGGTAATAATATCTTGACACTTTTAATGTCTTTGAACTAGAATAACAAATGTATCAAGACTATTTAGACTACCTTTGGGCATGGCCATGTGTAACACCCTTAAAATATGTGGCAGTGGAATGGTAATCAGAGGCGTTAATTCATAATACATAAGCACAAGATATAAGAGAACGACCTCTACACGAATCATTTAAAAGATATCCTCGTTATAACACTCGTACTTACACAATGTAATTAACGGTTCATGATAATCGGGCATAGTGGGTTATCACTACTTAGGCTAATTCGTAATCATTTAAAAGAAAGTAAAGTAAAGTACTTGCGTCCATAAGTAAAAAACAAGCAATGTATCTCACCCCGAGATTTATAAAATAGTGATAAATAAGTTAAAGCGGGGCTATAAACTCACCTTAGGCAAAAGTATTGATTAGTCAATAAATCAAATAGGTAGGACGCCAAAGAATATCTCGAAAACAACCTATTAAATCATGGGTCGTCGTAGGATAGTGCAAATGATGATGCAAATATATTTTTATAAAATTATATCACCACCTAATAGTTTGCGTTTTAGTTTTATAAGTCAAAATAATGTTTACGTCAAAGTTCGCCACTTATTAATCAAGTATATATAATTGTAAGTATTTTCTAATAGCCAACTTAAATATATTCTATGTCACTCGCTTATTATTATTTTTAAAAGTTTCCGACGCGTATGAAAAATACATAAGTCATACTATAATATTTTTTAAGGTTTTTATAGCTCAAACGAACTCGAAAATAGCCAAAAACCCCAATTTAAAATCCAAACAGCACACTTTCTTTGTAAAAATACATGCATGAACTTTATTAATTTTTCAGAAAATAGTCCGACTTCAAAAGGGTGTATCTCTTTCGTTATAAGGATTCACGGGTTGTCCAAAAGCGAGGTTTCAAGGAAAAATCATGATCTACAAGTTTTTTCTTATGAGTTTTACCCGAATTAGACCTAAAACGGGCCAAAAATACCATTTTAAAAATTGGATAGATTGTTTATAAGACATTTTTGCCGAAAAATTACTAAACATCATTTGGCCATAGCTCGTTCGTTTTAAGTGTGATTTTAGCGTTCTTTACATCCACGTATTCGTATTTAAGTCTACTATCATATTTTTAAGTCCTCGGCTATTTAAGACTAGATTTACTATACGAAAATAATAGGTAAAAATCTAGACATCAACTATATATTTCTTATTCTACCACTTTAATTCATCCGCAAATTGCAACTCCATACTAACCTAGACCCTTCCACCAATTTTCATAATCTACCATCACAACAACAAATCTATACTAACCTAGTCTCTTCCACTAATTTATCAAAAATCAACAAAATATTAAGAACAAGAATAAAATACACAACTTTACTAGTTCAAGCTTATAATTAACCATTTTTAACCATAAAGTTAATATTTCAACAAGTAACTTATATAGTGACTAAAATAAGTTGTATATATGTATGAACATATTTTTATGAGTTATTTTACCATATTTAACAAGAGTTCATTTGTAAAGTTTACTTGCTTCTTTTATAAAAATCTTTAATTATACAAACTAGTGGTGATACAAGTTTATGAATGTGATGATTATACAAGATATATGAAATGAAAATATGGGATAAGAATGTGGAACCTTAGAAAGATGTGATGATGAGATTACTAGTTTAACACCTAAATCTAACCCCAAGTATTGTTTGACTATAACTAAAACCCTTTAAGACTTCTTGTAAATCACTTGAAGGATATCAAAACCAAAACCTTCTTGGTTTTCTTCCTTGGGCC
The DNA here is from genome assembly GCA_026074375.1 of Tanacetum coccineum. Taxonomy (NCBI): domain Eukaryota; kingdom Viridiplantae; phylum Streptophyta; class Magnoliopsida; order Asterales; family Asteraceae; genus Tanacetum; species Tanacetum coccineum. Next base: position 25,741 of record BQNB010052565.1, read on the forward strand.
GATTACTAGAGCTAGAGAGAAGAGATATGTGTGCAATTTTTGCTAGTGTAAATGAGAAGAGTTAGGTGTTCATGTTTATATAGGAACCAAGGTGGCATGTTAAATTGTAAAAGAAGGCTTCACATGTATGTGCATAAGCAAATGAGGCAAGATTCCATAGGTATTGGTGTTGCTTGTTGGGACGACAAAAGAGGGGCTTAAGGGGGGAGGGGGAATGAGGCAAAATTATTATCCACATGTGATTTGGGATTAAAAAGGAAAGGTTATGTTTGTAACTGATAAAACCATTTTGTTTTATTTCCCTTTATATAAGCCAAAATTTATAAGTGTTAGGAGGGGGAAAGTGTGTAATTTTTGATAGTATAGGGTGTAGTTATGCGTATATGTAAAAGATGGTGAAGTGTTGGTTAATTTTATGCATGCATGCATGCAAACCATGCAAGTTTATATTGTTTACGTAAAACTTGCAAAAATAAAATGTGCAGACTTATAAATTATATTCATAGAAGTCATATAACACATATTTGACGTAAACCCATCTTTTTTTATTGCCGGTTTATGTTTAAAGTTGTTTTCCGGGTTACGCGATTTAACTTAACGGTTGTACGTAAAAGTAAACACGTAAAGTTTCAAAGTAAATAGTTTTGAGTTTATTGACGTAAAATAACCTGAAAAATATGAGTTGTCACACCAAGCAAACATCTGTTCAACCCAACAAGGGGCGCAGTGGCATCATTATTCAACAATTAAAGGAACACATTCTATATTGAATGCACGTGCCAGTCATATACTTCACAATCACTTCTGAAAATAGTCCTTAATAGCTACCTTATTCAGGATAGCTTAAACTGTAACAAGAAGGATTATCCACATATTCAAAAGCTACTTGCATCTCAAGTGTAAGGATTAGTAAATAAAATCAGTTAAAAGATTTACTTAATGATGCCGATCCATAAAGTGATAATATTGTTAGTTAGGGAAGTCTAATATTCAACATGCGAATATTATGTGAGTTTGGCGGACACATCCTTTAATATTCCAAGAATATCACCAATCACTCAACTTTGTCTTAGTTCAACAATATTCTCATATTGTTGATCAATAATAGACTAATTTAGAATAATAAAAATTATTCACGGATTTAAACATGCAAATATATGACATAATTAATATTAAATAAAAACAAAAATACCAAGTACTTTAATTCACTATAAAATAAAAATGGCCTAATATCCCTTATCCAAATACTAAATAGATCAATGCATGGTGATACTAGTTGAAGAATCAGGCCTCAAGATACGACGATCATACTTGTTGACGAGGCATAGATTTCATTAAATCTAATTAGATTTTGATCTTTCAGAATTTTAAGAATACTTATTTCAAGAATTCAATTAGTGAAGTTCTTGAATAATTATTCTATAAGGCGTGTCACATCAGCAAAACACCTGTTAGAGACAATCATCTTTCGTAGCTTCTAAAAGTGTAAGCATTTTTATTCTTTAATGTATAATGCAACTATGCTCTCAATTAAGCATAACTAGTCCACATGGTCATCATCAAGTATGAAATCCAATCATGACTAGTATTGAGTTCCATCTCAATTAAACTAGCATCAGTATATATATACAACAACACAATGCTTTTATCTAAAATTGGTAAATAATGAATATTCTATTAATAATGTTTGGCACCTGTTAGCCTTAAAATATGTCGACTTATACAGAATTATATTAGTTTAATATAGTCGTGTCGAATAAGGACTAGAAACGTCAAGCTAGTATAGTTAGGTGTCACATAGGACTATACATATCCCTCCATACTTCCATGAAGAGGTAAGGATTTATTTTGTAACAAAGAGAGTGTATGTTTTCCTTCTTATTCTCTCTAGAAAACACACACTCTCCCCATCTCTTCTTTCTCTCTAATAATATGGCTAAGTTTCACTTTTATCCTCCCCGACCTCCGGATTGTTTATGGCTGAATCTTTATGGGTATCAGTTGGTATCACAGCCAGGTTGAGATGTAATTGAAAATGACATAGATGTAATTGAAATAATAAACATTGAATTGGAACATAAAGTGGCTAAATTACTTAAGGAAAATAAGACTTCGAAAAAGCATTACAAAGAACTGCATGATTCTATCAAAGTAACGAGAACTAAGACTATAGAACAGATAACTTCTTTGATTGCTAAAAATACTGATTTCAAAGCTCAACATCAGGAAAAGGTGTTTGCAATTGCAGCATTAAAAATGAGTTAAGAAAATTAACAGAAAATAGTGTGAATACTAAGTTTGCAAAATCATCAATCTTGGAGAAACCGATTTTACATCCACTCAGAAACCAATCCGTTTTTAGACAACCAACTGCATTTAAATCTGAACGGCCTAAATCTTCAAAACCATGGTTTGCCTCCAAAGTTGATGTGAACAACGATTTGCCAAAACAAGTCACTACACATTATTTTCCTAGGGAAAGCGAATATGCCTATGCAAATCCTTATCACATCATTGCACATAGCTCATCTAGGTATAGCTCAAATGACATGGTTCATAATCACTACCTAGAGGAAGATAAGAAAAAGACACAAGAAAGCGGTAGGAATTGAAGACCTAGTGTGATGCCTTCTACTAGATCATAAAGCACAACTAATGGTAGCAAACTAAAACCTAGGATCAATAACCAAAATTCTAGGAATTGGCCTGCATCTAAGAGTAGTTGCGTAACGACAAAGACTGTGCCCATAGTAGAACACTCTAGGAATTCTAGATCTTTCTCGGACTTTAAACATTTTGTTTGTTCGACATGTCAAAAATGTGTCTTTTATGCAAATCATGATACTTGTGTAACGAAATTCCTAAATAAGGTCAACTCACATGCTAAGGTTCCATCCAATAAGACAACGAACAGAAACAAACTCGTAGAGCAAATAAGTATTGCAAAGAAACTTGAAAGACTGATCCCTATAGGACATAGGTTTTTAATCAAAAATACTTCCACTGTCCATGAGAAAGCAACAAGTCCTAGATCTTGTCTTAGGTGGAAACATACGAGTAGAATTTTGAAAACTGTTGATCTTAGTTGGGTTCCTACTGGAAAGATATTCACCTTTAGCACAATCAAGGTTGACAGTGAACCCTGATGTGTGCTAAAACACACATTATTTATACCCCAAAAAACACTATTAATTGGACTAAAAACTTAAAATATGCTTTATATTATTGCAAATATGGTTGGTTTGTGTTTTTATGTCTTGCGGGTACAAAGGATTGAAAATGAAGCAAAAACAAAGACTTTCGGTTAAGATTTGAAGACTTTTACGCGTTTTTCGAGATCAAGAAGTTGTTAATATTTCCCGAGCATGCCATTGGAAAGAGCATGAGATTTTGAGTCAGACGGTGCTTTCCTCTTTTATTAGGCCGACCAAACTCCATTTATATGGGTCGGTGATGTGATATTTATAATACGTATAATATCAAAGTATAAATAAGTTTACTAAAAATCCTTGAGGACAAATATTTAAAGTAAAAATCTACACAAAAATATCCTACGTAAGCCGGTAAGTGATTACCGGGTCATTTTCCCAAAGACTTATGAAATTGAGACCTCGTTTGTTATTTGGAGAATGACTTGAATTGGTTCGAAGATGATTGTTTTCTAAAATCCTAATAGTGAGTAAATAAAGGCACAATTAAAACTAACTACAAAAAAACGTTAACGGGAATTTAATAAAACGCGACAAATAAGCAAGTATACTAAAATTAAACACTAAATGATTTTTTAAACTTTTTCTAATCCTATTTGACTATTTAAAAAGAAAAGGATAAGGAAATTCTAAAATGAGGATGTTTAAAGCTTAAAAATAAAGAAAACGAGAACAGGGATCAAATCCCGTTCTTTAAAAAGTAAAACTACAAAATATTAACCCTACGAAAGTAAATTTAAATCCTAAGCCTAAAATATAATAAAAGAAAATTTTAGATTTTTTTTTTTGATTATTTTTCTATTTTTTATGATTTTTTAAAGTTTTTAATTAAGAAAAATGATTAAAAATACTAAATCTATTACTAAAAATTTTGAAAAATTAATAAAAGTGTAAAAAGTAGTGTTGGATTTTATAAAAATGATAAATGAAAATAAGCTGAAACGATAAGCCCTAATAAGCTAATATAAAGCTACGGCTTATTATTTATAAAAAGGAAATAAAAAAAGGTTAAAAGAAAAGATGATGCACCTTAGGACGTAAAAGTCCCAAGGGCACAGTGGTTTGTATGGTGTGTGTTGAGGCTTATAAAAAGGTTGATGAAGGTTGAGGTTGTGAGTTCGAGCCTTGCTCACTCATAATTTCCCTTCTTCCCCTTTTTTTATTTTTGCAAAAACATAAAAAGCAAAGTTATAAAGCAGATAAAAATAAGCTATTTTTGTGAAATCAACTTTTTTCTAAATCACTAATAAGCTAGGAAACAGCTTAAAAATCAGACAGAATTCACTTAACTACTTTTTTTTAACTTTAACACAACTAAATAAGCTAGAAATCTTGATTAAGCTAGACTCTAAACTAAATAAGCTATCACTATCCTAAATCTATCCTAATAAGCTAATCTAAGCGGGAAATGAGCTAAAAGGATAAGCCATAAGCTGAGAATTCAAATAAGCACTTTTGTACAATCCTTGTTAACAAACAGCCAAACAAACAACTTTGAGCTTATTTCTAGATAAGCAAATGGATCCTTATGGCAATCTAGCTTATACCTACTTAAAGCTCAGCTTATAAGCTACTCTAAACAACAAACAAAAAGCATTTTGAATTTCAAATAAGCAGTGAAAAAGTACAATGAAAAGGCTACTAATGTTGTTTTTGATGTTTTTGGTTTTTTTATGAAAAATTAAAATAAGCTAATCCTGACTCTATTAAGCTAATGAATAACTAAATATTAATCTAATAAGCAAATTTAAAGAGAAATCAAGCAAACGCTACAAAATATAAGCTAGAAATCACAAATAAACTTTTGAGGGAAACTGTCAACCAAACAGCCCTTAAGGGCAACTTTTAGCTTATTTTTCAATAAGCTAAAGGATCCTTATGGACTTTTGGCTTATTACACTAAAAAGAGGACCTATAATACCACTTAAAACATTAGTTGAAAAACATTTTGAAATCAAATTGATCAAAGAAAAAGCTAATGGAAAACTGCTTATTAACTCAGTAGGAACTGATTTTACTTTAGGTTTTTCAAAAGACAAATTGTAAATTTTAAGCTTAAAAACAAATGACTAGATGAACTTTTAAAGATAAAATAAGCTGAAACAGATTGAAATTACCCTACAAACTACTTATATTCTAAGAATTAAGCCCTAATAAGTATTATTACCCTATGAATTTTAAGCTAGAAAATAGCTATTAGGCAGTTTTCTCTATCTGATGCAAATGACACTAGATGACTAAACTTTAAAGTTAACAAAAGCAGAACTCAAAGCTTGTTTCTAACACCTAAAGATCACTTAACCAAGAGCAAATGAAGCAGTGTAAACACCTAGAACATACTTATACTAAAAATGCATTTTAAACTAGATTAATGATGACAGATTCAAATTAACAACTAGCAAACTTAATAAAAACTAGATTAAGCCTAACTAAGCTCACAAATTCTACACTTATAAACTCAAATATGAGATTTAAACTGAAAACTAAGGACCAATTGGCCTCAAGCAGTACTAACTTGAGTTAGTACTGCTTGACCCAAACACTCCTTAATTTCACTCAAGTCCATATTTAGCTTATTAAAATAAGAATTATTGATCAAAGTCTAAAAACCAGATATCAATAAGCTTCTAACAAACATAATAAGAAAATTTAAACTACTGAATAAGCATAAATGATAAGCTACAAGATTATGTTAATATTTTTGTATTTTTGACAGTTTTTATATCATAACAAGCAAACTAAAATCTAAGTTAATTAATGAACTTATTAAGCACTAAACAACAAATATAAGCAGAGATAAGCTAGTTAAAACAATAATAAGCCACCAAAAATAGATTAAACTAATTATACAGATTTAAAGCTGGAAAATGAAAATGTAGACTTACAAGGGCCTTTGCACAAACAAGGCTTTCAAATGCTCTTAGAGCTTATTCAACAAGCTCCAACTTATCCTAGGATAAGCCGGTGAGGTCTTGGAAGCCAATCCATTACTGGCTTCCCTTCCACAAGTAAGCTGAGGTAAATTTGGAGTGGTTTTTGAGTAAGAAAAGCTCAACTAAGCTTTTGAGAGCTTAGTTGAGTAAATAGCCAGCTTAAGATGAGATTTAGACAGATTATTAAGAGCTATTTGATCTATTAAGAACTTATTAAACCATATTGCTTATTAAGTAAAACGGAATTCTACACAAGATTAGAAATAAACTTCAAATTTTATTAATGAAAACAGATTACAAAGCTTTTAAATGAAGATTACAAGGATTGAAAACAAAAAGCTGAAAGTTACATTTATCTAAAAATTACATTTAAAAATTACACTAAGCTACACTAATACTACTCCTCGATGATCCGTTGTGAGTGAGAGAGGTCCTTTATTTATAGGGGAAGAGAGAAGCTTCCAGGCCTTCTTCACATGCTCCTCTTAGCTTTGATCATCACCCTTCATTGGCTTGCAATCATTGGATGCCCTCTTGTAGCCGTTAGATCAAAATGTGATCACACGGATTGCTAGCGTGGCAATCCTTGTGTCGGAGGCTTTGTGCTTCTTTTGGATTAATTTTAGTACAAAATTCCCATTAAGGGGTGTGTTTGTTTAGAGCCAGCGTGTCATTCCATTGAGGAGTCTTGGCCAATCATAGTTCTTTGATGATGTAATTATTGCTGACTCATTGCACTTTGTACTTGGAATCTTTTGTTCCACGCTAGATGAGTGAGGGAGTGGGTTAATTGGATTTTAAATGGGTAATTTTGATGATGATTAATTGGGGAAGACGGTGAACAGTAAAACTATTTTTCCCGCTGACTCGCCTGAACTCACCCCTTATTATATGTCTAAATAACTGTAAACAAGTATAAACATACAACAAGGGACAAAATCACGCGAGCCCAATGAAACCGGAAGCAGTATAGAGTGTTCCCAGGTCGTTATGTCCCAATGAGGCTAGAGGTGGAAAATCGAAAGACGATTGATGATTGATGTTTGAATATGACCAGGATGCAATTATGATTGGGCACTAAACCTAATAGGCAAATACACACAAAGACAAGCAAGAAAAAGAAGCTAGAACAAGCATAAAAGCTAGAAATAGTGAAAACACTTAAAACTTTTTACTCTAAGACAGAAATAAGCTCAAATGAACTTAAGACAAATCAAATAAGCTAAGCTAACTCTAACTAAGCAAATTCAAAAAGTAATTAAGCTAATTTAAGCAAGGAAACTCAGCAGTACTTGCAACAGTACCAACAGTATTAACTACCAGTACTAACTTAGAGTTAGTACTGCTAGCTTTAAGTTAGTACTGCTAGGCTAATATAACACAAAGAAATAAGAAATTGGTAAATGAGCTAAAACAGAAGTTTAACTACCCAAAATAAGCACTTAAGCATAAGAATAAGCAACCAGAATAGACTACAATGATAAATAAGCTAGAAAACTAAAACTGTTGAACTCTTAAAATTATTTTGAAAAAGCAAATAAGTTCTAATGAAGACAGTAAACGAAAATAGGCTTAATCTACTCTAAAAAGCTAAGTGAAGCTTAAATAAGCAGAAATAATAAGCTGATAAGCTAAAATGAACCACCAGTACTAACAGTTTTAACTACCAGTATTAACTTGGAGTTAGTACTGTTAGCTTTAAGTTAGTACTGCCAGCTTCAAAAGTTCCAAAAAGTGAACTAGCAGTACTAACTTGGAGTTAGTACTGCTTGTTGAAAATACCCCTTAAAGTTTTCAAAAATCATTTTTCTTTTTATTTTATGCTGATTTGATCCTAATTTATTAAAAACAGATTATCAAACAACAACATAAAACATTTATAAGCAGACTTCAATAAAGAATAAGCACTAAAATAAGCTGAATCAATCTAACAGTTTAAACTTATAACTAACAGTGCTAACTGAGAAGGAGGCACAAACTATTTCTAAACTGACAATTAAGCAAAATAGGCACTAAACATCTACTAGCTAATTATAAGAAATTTCATTATAGGAGTACCACTGTTTCAATTTACTTTCACTCAAGTTTTTTTTTAAAAAAAAAATAAAAAAATTTCAAATAGTAGATGTAGTAGCTAGGTGTTTAGGAATTAGTTTAATTCTAGTAACAGTAAAATTTTTTGTAGGATTCAGTATTTTTCTAATTAGTTAAAGAAGTTTATTGCATCAAAAGGTTTTTAGGATCAAATTTAGCCATTTTTTGGATCATACGCTTGATTAGCCCACTGTTAGTCCATAAGTTTTTGTCTAGCCCACGTTTGGTTGTTATTTGCTTTAAACAAAATGTTTGACTTGTTGGTTTGGCGATTCTGGTTCAACTCATTGGCGTGGAGCTTAAGGGTTTAATAAGCTAGATAGAATTTGACTATTTTCTTTAGCTTATTAAATCAGGTGATTACTTTTCGTTATCGGCTCTACATTCGATTCTACCTTTTTTTTCTCATTTCAATACTATTAGTTTAGAATAAATAGCTTATTATGTTTAGATTTGCTTATTTGATTAATATGCTTAGTGAGTAGATTTTATATATGCTTGTTAAGTGATAAATTGTTTAGTGAATTAAGTGTGATTATAAAAGTGGAAAATATTGACTAGTGATTTTTATATTACTTAGATTAGTGTTTTGGTTATTCGAGCGGGCAAAAGCCGTTAGAATAATTAGGCATTAATTTAGTAATCGATCTCTTGATAAAAATTGTTTTCAATAAAAATCAACGTTGTAAGAAAATGATTTATTAGTAAGAAATTGGTTCGTCGATAAGAGCTTAATTAATTATTAGTTCACACTTAAGGATCTAAACATTTCACTTAGCAAGCATATCTTTTTATATATGTATCTCTTTGTTCGATTGCCTTGCTTATTTGTTATTTAGTATAATCTAGTTTATTGTTATTATATACTTACTTTAATATTAAAAACCAAAATTTAAAAGATAATCAAGCATTTAAATTTGAAACATAAACGTGGTTTTTAATTCAATTCTCGTTGGGATTTCAACATCCGGAAGATAGATAATTACTATTCCTAAAGTAATTTTTATCCGACGGGTCTTACTTATTATATTACTTGAATCAGTTTTTGGCGCCGCTGCCGGGGAGGATTGTCTGATTTCTACGTTGTGTTTCGAAGTGAATGCCTTGAAGATCCTTTCTCTTGAGAATGTTTATTTTCGTATCTAAAAAATATAAATAAAAATAAATAAAATAATAAAAAATCCAAAAATATTTTTTAGTGAATTCTATTTTCTTTTATATAAATAATTTTAAAAAAATACCAAAAATATCTTCATTTTATTTTCTTTTAATATCAAAAATCCAAAAAAAAAATATTTTCCAATTCTATTTTATTTTCTCTTATATATATATTAAATAATTTACTTTTATTATCTTTATAAAAAAAATCCAAAAATGTTTTTCATTTCTATTTTATTTTTTCCTTTTCTTTTATATATAAAAAATGATGATGATGATAATAAAAGATTTACAAAGACATTCTAAAAATTATTAAACACCAAATTCCTCTGTTTTAC
>BQNB010052566.1:0-15824 GCA_026074375.1 Tanacetum coccineum
TTTAAACCCCTCATATATTATTTAACGCCAAATAATGTTAGTTAAGCATGTAACGAACATTAACGGTCGTTAAATAAATAAACGTGAAGTATATTAATTATTTACTAATGAACATTTATATAAATAATTAATTAAACGTGTTATTCGTAATTTACGTGTGTGCCCCCGATAAGCTCACGTAATCCCGAGCATAGCAAACGAGCACAAACCAACAGCTCCCACTTAGGAGTTTGAGTAGCTCATCAATACAAATAATGAAAGCGTCTAGCAATACTTTATTGTAATCAGGAATACTTGAGTAATGGTTTCAAGAAACATCTCAAGGTAATGGTTATTATATTACTTGCTAATATCATCCCTTTGTTACAGATACCGTTAAACCATGGATATGGATCCTAACTCATTCCATATAGTTAACTTTTAGTTCTCGTTATAAAATTTCAATTCAGATATACCAAATGTAATCAAGTATCATCTTGAGTTACCCTTTGAGCATGGCCATGCAGTTATCTGATTAATTCTAGAGAGGGCCCAATGGTATCATTCTGCATATAACAAGTGGATGAACAAATCCTTTATTAACTGCAAGTGTCGTGGATGCTGCTTCACATCATTCCCAAAAATAGTCTTTATAACTACCTTATTCAGGATAGCGTTTGACATATAATTAAAATATGATATACACACGTGCAACAACTTGTTTACATATCAAGTTTAAGGATGACTTTATTAACCATTTTCAATATCCTACCTATGACAAGGATCCAAAAGTAGATATTCAAAAGTTTAGGATGTCCAATATGCACCCCTTATGAATAACATATGAGTTTGGCGGGAACAATCCATATATTCAAATAATATAACCAACAGTTACATTTGTCTTAATTTAACAATATTCTCATATTGCTAATCGACAATGGACATATTTAGAATAATAAATATTATTCAAGGATTAAACATGCAAATATAGGATAACAGTTATTATATGATTAAAAAACAAACACCAAATGTCTTTATTCACTAAAAAAATAAAAATTGTCTTACAATCCCAATTATCTAGATAATAAAAACTAATATGCATATGACTACTTAGCAAGTTGAAATCCAATGTTTCCAATATTCTCAAATCTATCTGTACAAGACAGCTAAGAAGTCATCTGAGTAAACTTTTCGAATACTTGTATCAAATCACACAATTGTAAAGGATTTGAATAATATGACGAGTGTCTAATTGTATATGTGCATAATATTGCAAGTGTTATCGTATGGAAAAATCATAGTTGATTTTATAGGGTATTTGAAGTCATTAACATACCTATCTGAGACAGTCATCTTTATAGTTTCTAAAAATGTAAAGTACCCTTTATTCTTTAATGTGTATTGCAACAATGCTCTTAGCACAGCACATTTAGTTAGCAGATTTATCATAAATGATGAAATCCATGTTAACTAGAATTGATTATCCTCTAGCATCTGTGTACACAAACAAGACTATGCCTTATACAATTCATAAACATTTAGTTTTAACAATCATCTAAAATCTCTCAATTATATACTGTTGTTGTCAGCTTATCTTGTACTTGTACAAATGTAACAACCAGTCCCATACACAATATAACGCACATGATGAATCCTTAGTAAAACCTAAGGTATCCATCCATGTATAAATTATCTCAAGTGAAATAATCCTTTGAGGCTTAATTTAATGATATATTGAATTGTGTTGGACTTAATCACCGCATATACTTATTTCAATAAACATTTATTCCAAGGTCATTTGCTTTATTTCCTAAATTCCAAAATGAAGTTTCATTCCAAACTAAGGGATTAACATCTAGCTTAGATGGAATGATGCTTTCAATATGTTATACAACATATTAATTTTAAGGAAAACAAGTATAGTGCCCCCACTTGATGTCAGATGTATTCCGGAGTGATCTTATTTTAACCAAAGTCAAATAGTTGATTTATAATTAAAATTAAGACGTCATCTCCTAGATGCATGATTTAATCCACACTTGGATTCTTTAATCTTGTATGCTTTTATAAAGATTATTTAAACTCATAACCCTTCTTGATTACACACCGTCTTGCAGAGGTAGTCATTAAGGAGTTATGAATCTTAATTGTTATATTTCATATTCATGAAAATAGGTGAGATAATTAATTATCTTTATATTATCAATGCGTGTAGAATAGAAGATTTAATCACAGTCAATTGCTTAAGTATGATTAAAAACCCCTTATTATAAGGAATGCATTAATGTGTATACAATTTTCGTCCTTATAAGTCTTTCTTTAAGAGAAACCTATTCTAACCTCATAGATTTGTGAAACGATCAATCAAGCTCAAAACAATGATTGCCTTTTAAGGATCGCATCTTATCATTCATGATTCTAAGACATTTATCAGATTCAAGATGTGATAATGCATCTTAGCAGTTAACAGGTTCCCAATGATCCTATAACTTATATCCCTCAGCATTGATATTAAAATATCACTCGATTGATGATGTATCCTTTCGGATATATGAATGAGACATACAGTATACTTTGGTTTAACATTTACATGTTTAGCCTTAGTATGACATCAGCAAGTAGATTAAGAAGGTTATGTATTTTTGTTCTTGAATATCTTCAAAATCTATTTTTACTCCTACTTACTTTTGTAAGTAGAGATTACTCTCCAGTTACTAAGCATTTAAGTAACAATAAATTGTTCTTAATTTGGGACATACAAAATACATTTTTTAGTTCTAACTTGTTAATAATATGCTTCATAAAATATTAACAGATTTTAGAACTTTAATCAAGTCATTATGGATTCATCCCTATTCATAAATAGATAATGTCTTAAACACCTTCTTGGTTGAAACTATATTGAGTGTATACATGGTACACGTAATTTTCTAACCTTGACAAATTTTGGAGGCAGAGAAATTAAAGTCATCAGGAATCAAACAATATAAATATAGTTTGTTTCAACACATTAGACATACCACAATAATGTGGTATTCCATGAGTATTAGGATTATGAGACTTCATCATAATTTCTTAGATAACTTAATTATCTTTGGGTTAAATACTTACCAATTGGGTCAAACAAAGTATTTTAAAACCAAGTGCATGCTATAACGTGTAATTCTTGAATAGTTCAAGACCTCTATGTTCATGTCTTTACAAGAAGACATAACATTTCAAGTTTACATTATAAGTCTTTGAATAATTCAAGGACTTCATATTCATGTCTTAACAAGAAGACATAACAAGTTTACTACATACTTTATGTTATGAGTCATTGATAAATTTAAGGACTTTATAATTATGTCTTAACAAGTAAACATATTTATACTGACTGAAGTAATGATGAACGCATACTCTTTAGTCCAATTGTAGTTTCAAGTTAATCTCATACTTCATAATTGTGATTTTATAATTAACCATAATCATATCGACTAAAACATGTAGTCAATGAGTTGAAGTAGCTTAATATTATATCTTGACATTTACGCATAATAGGGCAACAAGCATCTTATGTGTTTGAGTCCTAGTAGAATGATTAGCTTTCTTACCTCGTGGTCAAGAGAAACCAATAATCATATTGTTGTATGTTGTTCCTTGCACACACACTTAAGATTTCTCTCACTTGTGCGAGGCACAACATTATTTATTGTAGACAAACAATACGACATGCGTTTGATTGTATAAACAATATGATGATGTCCTAGATATAACATGTAGATTTAGAACCATATCGTTTAATAAGGAATTGTGCATATTTATTTTATAGATAACAACTCAAGGGCAATATCAGGAAGGCAACATGTTATCTTATAAATTAAAAATGCAATCTTCCTTAAAAGAATGGTTGTTCATATTCGGAAAGTAACGAATTATTTCAATACTAGCTAGAATTAATACAGGTAACTAACAAGGAAATAAAGCTTGTAGCTCCCACTGAATTAGTCAACATTACATGAATGTATTTTCAGTAATAAAATGCAAAGCTCCTACTGGATTTGTCAACATTGAAGTGTTACATCACCAGTAGAAAACAAATAGTGATTTATTTACTTTCTTACTCTCTTATAATGCCTATAAGTAGCAATGTACTTAGGTATTGAACAGAGTGTATGAAGTTCTACTTTTTTAGATTAGGGACAAGCCATTAACTTGAACATTTAGCATGCAATTCCTCCTAAATTGTTTGCCTTACCCACATGGGTGTTTAGCAATTTAAGGAATAAAGTGAGTCCAAGAAACTACCTAGAAGACATGCTAGTAATTTTCGTAACTTATTGCGGTGTATTGAGATTTCTTCTCATTAACTCATACATCATCTTGACAAGTGCAAGATTTATTATTTTGGTAGCTATATACAACACGTTATGTAGTTACACAAAATCTTTTATCTTTTAATGTTTTAAAACCGAAAAATAGGTAGTGAAAGATTAAAAGTGAGTTAGAGTATAATGAGAAAAATTCAATTAATCCTATCACAGTGTTGTCAAGCAAGGAAAAGAGATAGGAGTAAGTATCTCTCTTTCTTATAAGGAAAGGAAACTAGGTTTGTCTTTGCAAGAAAACAAACTTTGTTTACGAATTTAATGTTGCAATAACATTATTTATTAGAACATAGAAAGTTCAATTTAGTATTTTCGATAATTAAATTCTTAAAAGAATTAACTACCCAATTAATTACTAACAAGACTAAGATCCAACTTGAACTCCTACTTATTATAGAAGGTCTGACCAACTCGTAATGAATGGGGCAAGAGGTAAGTGATGAGCGTTAATTGCATTACAAGTGCAACTCTTAGTGGTATGAGACATTCATGAACTTATTGTTGTAAAGTGTTTCAATGGGAAGTCCTCACAACTCTTATGAGTACCAATGGACATCTTAGTGAAACTTGTTCTAGAACATATAAGATCATGAGCATGTTTCGTCTTATCTTATGCCTTGGGTCCAAGGCCTGACCAAGCATACTCGATTTAAGTCGAACCAATGAAAGAACTTGCAAAAGTTAACATAGGTCTGACCTATGATTAAAATTCGCCTTAGGTTGGAATTAACCTAAGGTCTGACCAGAGTGAGAAAACCAAATACAAGTGTTCTTAGATTGGGTGGCATAGACTTAAAAATTCACATAAGGGTATCACGTATGTTTTATAAAAATGTATGACAAAAGTGTGTACAAAGATGCATGCACTTATCTTGTATCACAAGTTAAGAAAACCTTTTGTTAACTTTTTAGTTTTTGTTGCAATTTACCATGAGAAAACATTAAAGAATGATCAAACCCTATATCCTACTCTTTAAGTACCCGAAGGTACAAGTGCTTGGGATAATTACCACAAAGTGGCTCGAGAAAAGATTAAAGTCACTCAAACCCTAGATGTTCCATCTTAAAACACGTGTGTAGTGGCTGATACATCATTAGTAAAAAGCAAAAACAGTGTTGTAATTAAAGAGTATTATAAACCAATTAGTTTTGCAAGTCTCGACGTGGGACGTCACGTTTCTAAGCGCAACATTATAGAAAACCAAACCCAATTGACACTTAAGACTTCGCAAAAGTAATCAATTTATAATAAAAACATATTTCCATGTTTAATGTTCGTATTAATTTGTCAAAAAAACAATTTTTACAAATAACACATAGCAAGTCACAAGGAATTCAGGTGTGTATTTAACAAACAAAATTAAATCAAGATAAAGAATCTCAGTTTAATAAAAACAAGTTTCGATATTAAGTAGAAGTCCGTTTTAAATTTTATTCAAAAATCTTTGCAAATATTATAACAAGTCACAATGAATCATATAAGCAAATAAAACAGACATAAAAAGGAGGCAGAGGTGAAGACAAACTCTATATGAAAGCAATAAATCATATAAGATCCGAGGTCTCAAACGAGTCTTCCCCAATTGGAGAACCAAAAGACACCCCTTGGACTTGCCAAGGGAATCCACATACATCAAATATCTTGATTGCGTAGGTCTTTTGGCCAGATAATAAAAACGATAAAATCCGATTTTAATTAACCTAACTCAATTTTAATCTATATTAACAATTAATAATTTAAGATTCAAGATTTTATGGCAAGAATGCATGTTATTGCCATAGGTTTTAAAAAGATAAGCGAAGCAAGCGTGTTTACTATGTGTAACCCATAAACACCAAACGAGCTGAGTCGTGATGCCACTATTGGGATTTTAGAACTAGTTAACCAAGTAATTACGAGTACGCAGTGGAAGACTTGGATCTAGTTTGGGTTTAAAGATTAAAACATAAATAAAAAAAATAAAACTAACCTTTAGTTTAGTGATAAAATCAACTAAACATGTTCTTGAACTCTTGGTCTTGAACTTCTTGATCTTACATCACTTGATCTTGAATCTTGAAACAAACGGCTAAAATAACCGCCTCTAATGGTTGCTCACACACTACGTCAAATGAACACGTAGCGTTACTAGTGGCTTCTTCACGTCAACAACAATCAACAAGTGATTCTTGAAAATCAAAAGCAAAACCCTAGTATGGTTTTCTTTTCTAGCCGATTAGAACAAGCTAAGAAAATTGAAACCCTAGTTAAGATTTAGGGATTCGGTTAGGGCTTAGAATCGTCACAAGGGAGTACCAATTAGGTAGTCGATCTTGCAAGGATTTTGGGTTCTTGGGGTTTGATGATTTTTGGTTTGTAGAGAGGTATAGAACCGATTATATAAAAATCGGTTTAGGGTTTTGTTTAGTTTGTTTGATGCGATCAAATCAAGGACAAGAGGGGGAGAGGAGATGTGTATTTATACCCACAAAACCCTAGCTCCAAGACTTGTTCTTCAAGTAGGATTAAATTCCTAATTCATGTCAAACACCTACATATAAAAAATAAGCTCAAAACCCCTTCTAGAACACCTCCCTTAGGTCGGCCACATTAGGGACTTAAAAGAGTGTTTTAGGTTTTTACTTTAAACCCTTTGTATATTATTTAACGCCAAATAATGTTAGTTAAACGTGTAACGAACATTAACGGTCGTTAAATAATTAATTAAACGTGTTCTTCGTGATTTACGTGTATGCCCCCGATAGGCTCACGTAATCCCGAGCATATCAAACGAGCACAAACCAACATATATAACCTATTTTGACATTTCTTTGAATTGTATTATTGAAACCCTTTTTTTAAGGCGTATTATTGAAACCCTTTCACTAGTAAACAAAACATGACTTAATAAAGTATTTAAAATCCTAATAAAATCTTTATTATTTTAGTTTGTTTGAACCCACTTCGATTAATAATAAAATAAAAGATTTAAGTTCATTTGGATACCAAAACTTTATTTGGATACCAATAGATTAATCCGCACCTTCCATCTACATCTTAATCTAATGGATGAGATTAAAATCAAAACTCATTTTCACCATCTTTTTTTAAACATTTATATCTCTTAAACCGTTAATCGTTAAGCGAAAAAAAATATACCATCACGACGAGCATTTAATTATCTTTCTATAAATATGCACTATGATATACTTTTGAAGAAAAAAATTTTTCTATTTTTTTCTCGTTGTTGAAACTTGCGTGAACTATCATATATGATAGTAGTGTTTCATCATATATGATATTAGCTATCATATCATATATGATGAAACACTACTATCATATATGATATTAGCTATCATATATGATGAAACACAATTATCATATATGATAGTTCACGCCAGTTTCAACAACGAGAAAAAAAACGGATTTTTTTTTCGAAAGTATATCATAGTGCATATCTGTAGAAAGATAATTAAATGCTCGTCGCGATGGTATATTTTTTTCGTTTAACACTTAACGGTTTAAAAGATATTTAAATTATAAAAAATAGGTGAAATAATAAAATACTTTTAATCTTATCCAAGAAAAGTATGGTATCCAAAATAACTCTTCTCAAAATAAAATAACCCATTGCATTCCACTTTATTATTTTAGTTTGTCTCGCCGACACATCTATCTACAAGATAACCTCCCACATTATTTACGTATCACAAAGTCATCATAAATATATGTATTTTTTATTCATCACACATAATGATCGGAATGGATCTAGGAACATTTATATGTTGAAGATTATTATAAAGGTTATTAAAAGTAAAAAATATGGCAAATGAGTTTAAGCATATTCTGTCATAGATCATGAAGGTCGGCTATCTTGAAAATACACTAGTGATGGTCAAGGACGAGTCTAGTGGGATTTACTTTCAAGAGTTGCAAGAGTCTTGAATTTTTGGGTTGTTGATATTGGTTGGGGTTTGATCTAAGAACACAAACTAAGTATAATCCTTAAATTTATTACTTGGTTTTGTTCAATCTATGAGGTTTGGTTCGGTTTTATAAAAGTCCGGAAATGGGATTTTTTATGAGAGGATTAAAATGTGTATTTTTTATATATCAAATGTTTAGCAATACGTGTATGTGATCATAGGTCTTTAAAAGCATGAAAACTCATCCCCACCTATATAAAGCAAGGTAAATATCTTGATATAATCAAGACATATTTAAATGTTTGATTATGAATACAAAAATATTACGGCACAAGTGGTAAAAACCATAACTAGAGAACCAAATGTCTATAGTTGTTTGTTTTTAACCTATAAAAAGACGCTACACACCCATGTGCTAAAGTGGGCAGATAAAGCAGAAATTGTGTGCCAATTTTCAGTTAATAAGCAAGATATATATATATATATATATATATATATATATATATATATATATATATATATATATATATATATATATATATATATATATATTTCATAGTAGTTTCATATTAAAAATGCAGAAGAATGAAAAAAAATAAGAAAACATATAGTGTAATATATATTGAAAGGATAATGAAGCGTTTAGTTACACACAAATCTATGCTAAAGAATTCAAATACAAAAAAAACTTCTTTATAAACAATGATTGTTGTGGAGTTTGTGTAGTTGACACATAAGTTTTATCATTTTGTATGCAAATTATTAAACCACATATGTACCATTTGACCTAAACAGTTGCAGATTTGATCTGGAAAGACTCTCCAAGTTGAGGAAGAATTTTTTGTGGGCTCAATTCACAGTTCTATAGTTCCATTTGAGTGCTTGTCATTCTTAAAACATATGTAGCCTTTTGACCACATGATCCCACTGTTGACTCACCAGCTAGCATCAAGGCATCAACACATTGTCTAACCACCTCAGAAACTTCAGCAACCTTATTTACAATAAAAAGGGGTCAACTTTGAGATCAAATTCTAATCTTTTTTTGTTATCTAATAAAATTAATAGTTTAAAATAATACTTTTCTACATTATGAGTTCCTTTTTTTTCGTCCGAACTATGAGAAGAATCTGGGAATTAAAGAAAGTTTCTAAAAGGTGTTACCTTTGCAGGGATGCGTCATGCTAGCAACAGAACCAAACGCAAGGTTCTTTTGCTCTCATTATTTGGCGATGATCCACCTACTGGAATATGTCAATAACGTTCATTCCTATAAAAAATTTAAGCAAAAAAATACCACCAAGTTAGTGTAATCAACAGACGTATCAAAATTGCAACATTGACCCGTACTGAATTTATGTGACAGTGAGTATATTATAGTGACGAACTCATATGATTAACATTTTAAGTAACGTATATCTGTTATATTTCGTTTGAGTTAATAAAGTCAAAATGTAATGTAGAAAGAAAAAGTATACATAAATTAATTAAATAATATCCCCTTTCAATGCAAACTAACTATTACAAACCAAACTTACAAAATGATCCAACGTGGTTTTTGTATCTATCAATCAGATGGAGGGCTTCAGCACTATGGAAACTAACCATTCAAAGGTTTAAAAACATGCAAAGGTAAGAAGTTGTGTTATATGAAAAGTAGTTTCTGATTTATATCATGATAAGAAATAAACACAATCAAGTTCAACATCACTAAACATAAATGCCAATCAAGTATTACATCTGTCAAAATGCAGTTTACTAAGTTTACTATGCAACTAAAACTGATATAATACCTACCTTATTAGGCTACAAAATACTCTAATTTGGATTCGCATTCCTGTTTCCCTATGAATCCAAACATACTTGAGTAACGAAAATCTATAACATGAATAGAAAAATAAGTAAGCAACAAAAAGTTCTTCATTAAAACTTTTTAGTAACCTATGAGATGCTACTGGTTTTTTATAATTCTAGCAAAGATCAAGCACATTTTACAATCACAAACATGATAAACAACCCCATTTGAAGGTTAGTACTTATAAAAAAAGGGTGGTTACATCGTTGCGAAATGTTTGAGTGACGTTCTTTTTCGGGTGTTCTCAAGTCCTAAAATAATAGGTTGTAGAAGGGTGTTTCATGTCACAGATTGAGTCCTCGTAGGAAAAGTGATGTAGCATACTCGCATGGAATCTTTGAATTCATAGCACATATTAAGGCACATGTCTTATTGACTTAGGGTTCTGTCTCTTGAAGGCGTTACTCATTAATTTTTTTATTATTTAGGCAAAGGGATACGCATTGATGAAGTATTTAGGAGCTACTGAACTGGAAGATGTGTTTACAGCGGGTGGTGGATTTAAGAAAGATAAATGGATGAAGATTCAAGAGAGAGTACCTGGTAGCCTGTGATTCGAGAACTTCAAACAGAAGCATATTACGGGGATCTTTATGGGCATTGTGTGGAACCCAGTCTTGACCAAGCAAAGATGGCGACCCTTAGTGTCCCTACATGCCTAAAAACTCCTCTACCTATATATGGTTTAGCAACTTTAGCACATTCAGGTTCTTTTTCAGGTGTTCTCAAGTCCAAAAATAATAGGTTGTAGAAGGGTTTTTCATGTCATAGATTGAGTCCTCGTATGAAAAGTGATGTAGCATACTCGCATGGAATCTTTGAATTCATAGCACATATTAAGGCACATGTCTTATTGACTTAGGTTTATGTCTCTTGAAGGCGTTATTCATTTGATTTGTTTATTGTTTAGGCAAAGGTGTGAGTCCCAAACTGAACAGATCTTTACAGCCTGCTAAGGGTGATAGCCAACTTGTATAAATACAGATTGACTAAAGAGAAACACTGACTATGAATACTTATTGTATATGCGGAATCTATACAATAGTATTAAGAAGAACAATGAATACTAAACTTTGATTTCTATTAATCTGCTTTAAGGGTTACAGATTACTAACTATGATAACTAATGTTGAGGTGTGAATGATATTGGAAGTGATAATTTTCTCTAAACCCTACAGCAACCTTTTATAGGTTAAGGAGTCCAAGTAGGTTACAAAGACTATTAATATATAACAACCCAAGAATTTTCATCAAATGCAAAACCTATTTTACTATGATCATAATTATACGGGGAAACTTTTTGCTTTATTACATTACTTGCATTGTCAATATCTCAGTATGTCATGTAACTTACAAAACTAAAGTAGACGAGCTCACGCAACCTACCTATGTCATTCTATCTTCATACATGTCAAGCAAACATCATAACATGTCAAGTCAATATCATCATATCCTTTTTACAAAGTACATTATTTCTATAATATACCATTCACAACGTTATATCAAAACGGGCTTTAAACCGTTATCGTATGCTTCTAAACCCTAATTTCATGAAGGGTTAATATCTAAAGTGAATATACAAACTATTAATAATATAACATCTCATTTGAAATATAAACTCCCTCCAAGTCAAAGTACAAGATTTCAAAGCTCAATATACAAGTCATTAAGCATGATCTCCAAAATAGCCATTTTACCTCTGTTTTCATTCCAGTTTCTTCACCACTACTTTTGTACAAGCTAATACACTCAATATACAATGTGTAAACCATAATTATTCTATTCAAAAGCTTTCATACACATTTTTACACTCAAAACCCTAATTTAAAAGTCAAAAACCCTAACCCGAGCTAAATACTAAACCATGACCCGTTTCCTGGTTTTTATCCATCATAAACCTAAACCAATACTCAAATAAGTTGTAATAACTTATTTTACAACATTATCAATCATATTCAATCATCATTTCATCATTTCATCTTAATTATACACAAAATGAATCCAAGAAACCTTAAACGTACCCAAATGGATCATTTGACCCGTCTACTCATTTTTGACCATTTTAATCCCGAACAATCAACCAAGAACCATTGTAAACTCATAATACGAGTTTACAATTCATTATCTATCTTCATTTTATCAATAACAAGAGATTGAAGCCTTGAAAACCCTAATGAAACCCTAATGTGCCCGAAATTGAACCCACGGCTTATTCATTCATTTTTGACCCATTTTAACCCAAACCACTTATCAAACCTTGATTATAATCCTTAATACAAACCTTAAGATCAGTACTCTATCATCTTGGATCAAGTACATACGAATTTCAAGCTCAAAAACACATTTTGAGGCCTAGTGTACCCGCAACCTTCATTCCTTGCATTTTAACCCATTTTGAAGTTTATCTTTGCAACTAAGCACCATGGTGACTCACCCACATGTTCTATAGCAGCTTACGAGCACCTATCCTAAATATCTACACCATTTCTTGGCTAAGAAAGCAACCACATCACCTCTTTGTCTCTCTTTTCAAGCCGTGGACACAAACACCCCTTATAAGCCTTCCAACACTTCAATCTAATATCCTAGATTATACAACTCACTCCATAGCTTCAACACTTCATCTAATAGACCCTCCAAGTGTCCTAAATCAGATCATGAAGCAAACCTTAACTCCTAAGGATTTTCAAGTATAAATATAGCTCAACATCCCTCATTTCTACTCATCCCCCACTTCCTCCTCTATAACCAATTCAAGGAAGCAATAATTTTCTCCAATAAGTTCTAAGAAGATCTAAGATAAGTAAGCAAGCGAAGCTTTGAAGATTTGAAGCCTCGGAGTCATTATTCTAGGCGTACGAAGCTAAAAGTCCTGATTTCGACCCGTTTTCAAGCTATAACTCAAACCCAGGTTATGGATGTTATACTTCTGCTACTATACTCTTATAATGTTCATATGATCCTAAATAAACTCTTGTTAAAGGTTCATAACTCAATTCATGCTCATTTTCTGTTTTGACCGTACACCCGAAACCCTAATTTTATGTTTTTCTTAAAACTAATTGTTATAATGGTTAAATATTGTTATAATCTATCCTATCATGCTTAACTAATGTTAAAATAACCACTTTATTTATTAATGAAGGAATTTGAACTTAAAACCTGCGCGTTTACGTTTTGAAACCATAATTTGACCCGTTTTGCTGCCTAGCTTAACGAATCGTTATTTTAAACTTGCGTTGCGTTAAATCTTCATATTTTAGTATATTATAACTTATAAATATCTATTGAAATGTTAAAATAAGCTTGCATGGCAATTTGGACATGTTTTGTAAATATTATCCATGCATGGGGTATATATCGTAACTTTCGGAAACTTATAACTAAAAAGACTAAAAATGTCATTTTATCAAAGTTATAACTACAAGGGTCTATTATGTCACTTTTTAAAGTGCAATGTTTACTTTGTATATCTTTTAAAGTTAAAGGACCAAACTCGTAAAAGTGCAAACTCTAAGGGTATATTCTACCACTTTTCAAACTCAAGGGTCTAAAATGTAACATTTTGAAAAAGTATAAAACACATTCAAAACATTACAAGACATAACTTTAATTAACGCTTGACGTGCTTAACATTTCCAGATATTGAATAAAATGCTTAAAACTGCTTATGTTATAACTATTATATCATTCATCATCGATGTGCTTTCAAAAATCATGTCCCGGATTCATGAGCTAATGGCAATAATAAATATGTTTTCAATAACGGGTGTATATCAACGTAGCCCAATATCGCATTTGCATTCAAATTATATTATTTAAACCTATGGATTTCACTTAACCTTTGTGTTGACTTTTTAGCATGCTTTTTCTCAGGTAACTAATGGCACGGAGTGGCGAGGACATGAAGATGGAAAAACCGTTATCATTCACACTTTGTAAATACAGATGTTGGGACCTCTCTTTTGTAAAAACTCTGAAGAAATAATGAATGATAACTTGTTTTCATAAACGACTCTTTTTGATTCATTTTCTATGATTATGACTGTTGTACCTGGAAGTAATACCCCAAATTAGCTTCCGCTGCTATATGTAAAAATGGGGGTGTTACAGATTTGGTATCAGAGCCAACGTTATAGAGAACAAGGTTAAAACCTTAACTATAACTACTTTTCTTTTTCCATCCAAGAAAATCCTCTGTGCCGCTATATCTTCCGGAATGGTATGTAAAGTTACATAACTATTATATTACTAAATAAATAACTTATGTTATTTACTACTGAGTTGTTAAGCAGAACGATGTCTTCCCCCGACCATCCTACTGTAAATTTGGAGGATGCCTTTTCTTCCAATTTCCCAAACTATGTTTCTCCGGTTTCTCCAGATTATGTCTCAGCCTCTCAAGGGAAAACTTACTCTAGTGCTTCCAATTTATTTGGAATTGCCCCACTGACCCTTTCGTTATTTCCCGATGATCCTTACATGAAAGCTTTACAAGCTTTCTATACTAAAAAATCACCAATCCCGTCTACAATTATCATACCTCCTAAAACTCAAGAATTCTTTCTACCAGAAGGACTCTTTTCACCAACAAAATCACCTTCTTCTACCCCATTCCAACCTCAAACTTTTGAGATTGGCGAAAACTCTCAAAAGTCAACTATCGAGCGACACGAAGAGCAAATTCAGGGTATTCAATGTTATCTAGAAGAAATTCCTCCTGAACGTTTTGAACATATTGAAAACGGCATCGAAGGTCTCGGTAAAGGAACAATAAACATCCAACGTGATTTTGACGCCTTAGCAACAGAACTTCAGCAAGCTCATACTCAGATTTCCAAACTCTAGAGAAAGTAAATAGGATCCAACCATAAGATTTCCTTAGCTCGCTACAGAATCGCTGAATTAGCAGAAGTTATCAATGACATGGAAACTCGTCACCAAGCAGACATAGAAAATCTCATGAACTCTATCATCGAACTCCAGAACCGCATGGAATGATCATCCAGTTTCTAGTTTAAATTTTAGTTTTTAGCTTTAACCTAGCCACGGGATGTGTGGTATAAATAAAAACACTTGTCAAATCTTGACTATGTATAGTACTAAGGCAAGTTGTTCTTAAATACAAAGCCAGTCCCGTTATCTACCTGTTGTTTCTTACCACTTTATTCATCTCATCATTATTCATCCATCATACATTCATCATCATACCATAACCTTTAGATATCACCATTGTTAAAAATGCTTAAATGAAGCATTATTCTTTAAGCATTTCAAAAATAAACATTTCTCTTTAATCATTTTAAAGAAGAACAAGCATTATACTTGTGATATCATTCTTATTACGTATTATCTTTTGTTGGTAGAATGCCTCCAAAAAGAGCATCAACAAAGAAAGCACTTGCTATGACTCAAGATGCCATTAGAAAGTTAGTTGCTGATAGTGTCACCTCGGCTCTAGAAGCTCAAGTTGCGACAATGGTAAGTGCTAGTAATCCTGACAGGAACACCGGTCCTACTGGAACTCCTATAGTGAAAACGAGAAACTAAAAAGAGTTTATTAGCTGTTAACCTTTCGTACGGAAGGAGCAGTAGGCCTTATTAGCTGGTTTGAATGAACCGAATCAGTATTCTCCCATAGCAGATGTGCCGAAGAGAATATAGTAACATTTTCTACTGGTACTTTAACTGACGATGCCTTGTCCTGGTGGAATGCA